>NW_023591617.1:0-16664 GCF_014843425.1 Jatropha curcas | reverse complement strand
CATCCTGATCTACCTTAACCACTGTAGACATCTATGCACATACCTCCTGCTATATAATTTTTAATTTAAAAAAAATAAAAATTATACAATTTGCACACATGGCGGGTTTAAGGACTAGTTTTTAATAGAATTCAATGGAATAGGAAAAAACCTATTGCGATTACTCCCTTTACATCATAGTTAATTGTCAACGGACCCGTTCCGTGGGCCGGACCGGCCACTAGGGCCTAGGTAAGCTTTAAGGGGCCCCGGAGGCCCGTTAGTATAGTAAGGCCTAAATTATTCAATCGTCTACATGATTTCTCCTAATTCAAACAAAACAGTAAGCCCATATGACTTGAGATATAAGTTTTATAAAATTTTCAAACATCTGGCCCAATATCAAATAATACATAAATTAACCAGGGCCTATTCACAAATAACTCATAATCACAATAAGGGCTTACTAGTTTTACCTACAGTTAATTACACAATAATATTTAATTTATTAGCGTTTGAGTGCTAACAATAAGGCCCAATTTTTAAATACACAACCCTATAACTGCGGAGTTCAATAATAATCTTGATAAAAAGGTAACTTATTTTACAACCAAAATTAAATAACAAAAATATAAAGTTTACAAATTTATAACTCTTGCGGGAGAAGATTGCAGAGCTTCAAATCGATATTCAGCGCTTTCCTAGTTACCTGGGAGGGTTTGGAGGAGAAAGGGGTGTGAGGTTTTGCAAACTCGTGTGAATAATAATTAAATTAATACACAAACCACATTACAGGCAAGCAAAATCACCCTAGTTATGCTCGAATGAACACACAACAGTCAATCATATGACATTACATCAGCACCACAAACAATATTCACCTTCAAATAATCACATTCACGTGAAAATTAGTCAGTGGAGTCACCGAACCCCCGATGAGCGTCCTCCCACATGGCTCATCCTCTCCACATGTGTGCACCAGGGTAGCCGAATCCCCCATACTGCCCGACCGGTCTAATCCTCACTTGACCAGCCCCCTCCATTATTCTATCCTCTCTTCTTTTTTCATACCAACAGGAGGGCAACCCGGTTGGTCTCCATTCCAATCTAGATCATCAAGCGCTTCACAACAGGAGGCCACCCTGCGGGCTTGCAATCAAATCTAGGGAACTGTCCGGTGCGCCAACCGACGAGAAGCCAACCCGTGGTTAACCGTAACGGTAACGGTAGGTGCACACGGGGCGCCGATCTCCCATTTACCCGGCTAACGGTTAATCATATTGGATCCATATAACGGTACGGTTCTCACAGTTCCCATGGTGACCCCACTTCATCCCAATTCCACCACAAACAAACTCACAATATATGCAACAGCACAATTATTCAAACAATTCTTTCAACGGTACTACACCAAATACATCCAAAATATAAAATTATGCAACATTAAAATAGAATATGAGCTTTAAATAAAAAAACTATTAGGTTTTGTTAAAAAAAAATGCTTATGCAAATGCATTGTTGATATGCATAATTTATTATTACTCACAGTGATTGGAGAGCGAAGTTCTAGCTTGATTCTTGTCCTGGAGGAGCACTAGATGGACCCGGGCGATCTAAGAAAATTCAAGAACGGACACAAAAGAATAATTCTGATCAAGACAAAATATTCATTACCACTCTTAAAAATTTTATTTATATCCTAACTTATCTACATAACTAAATTTTGAGATATAAGTTCTTTTCTTTAATTAATTTATTTCCTTTCTAACTTGTATTTTATTTCCTACCGAAGTTTTGTTTATTTTTTGCTACCGAAATTTCTTTTATATTTCTTACCGAAAATTTCGGCAGCATCTCCCCTAAAAAATTTGAACTATTCACCTTGATAAAAATTGATTTTCAAACCCCCCAAAAAATTTCACAAATATTCAATCTCTATACGGCCCATCCGTATCGAAGCAAGTTGTTCAAAACAACCATTTCCCATCCTCCATCAAATCTCCAACATCACCACACAATTAAAAATTTATAATTCCAATAACATTATATCCAAAACTACCTTAATAAAATCAACACATAATTAATAAGTTGTTAAAACTACTCTAATTACCACAAATTAAATTAAACCAAATTAATTAACTATTAGATATAAAAATTAATTTAATTAAAACTTCGCATTACTAACCATTAACTTAGCTAAACTAATTGGCCACAAGTACTAAAGTTAACTTCTTTAACTTAATATTACTAACATTAATTTAACTTTCAAATAATAAAATTAATTTAATTGAACTAATATTACTTATACTAACTTGACTAAATAAACTAGCTACACACAATTAACTTTACAACCAACTTAACTAATTAATTACTAACACTAATTACTAACACTAACACTAACACTTAACTTAACTTAAACCTAAATTTAACTACTATAACCATTACTTTTATTCACTTAAAATACTAACTTAACTAAATGAATCAATTAAAATCAATTAATTTCATTGTCTAATACTAATTTAATTAACTAATGTTTCATTATCTAACTAACATTAACTAACACAATTAACTAAATTAACTAAACAACATTAACACAGTTAACGTTAACTAACTAATTATTGCTAGGTAGGAAATTCTTACGCCTGTCGGGTTAGAAGCAGTGACTGTCGGTGGTCGAACTCGACTGGCAGTGGCGGAGGGAGGCGGAGACGACCGATCGGCGTGCTGGAGGGACAGCAGAGCTGCTGTGACGCCGGCGGAGGCCCGATCTGCAGTGGCAGCGTTGGCTTGACAAAGCTGTGCTGCTGCTGTAGGCGCAACAGAGGAGCAGCAACGCGATCTGGCCAAGGAGACGAGGAGCTGCTGGCGGAGCAGCTGCGTTGCCGAGCTGTAGTAGGGGCGGTGGCGGAGTGGCAGTGGCGCGCGGCTCTGCTGCGTTGCCTCTGTCTCGCCAAGAACGCAGGCACAAGGAAAGAAAAAGAAAGAAAAAGGCGGCTCTGCTGCGTTGCCTTTGTCTCGCCAAGAACGCAGGCACAAGGAAAGAAAAAGAAAGAAAAAAAGGAAGAAAGGAAGAAAGGAAGGAAGAAGACGAAGAAGAAGAGGGAAGAGTGGCAGTGGCGCTGTGATGGCAGTGGCGATGGAGTGGAGATGCGCTGGTGAGGGGGGAGTGAGTTTAGCATTGGAGATAAAAGAAAAAGAGAATTTTCTATAGAATGTATGGGTCGTAGACCGGTTGATTCGGTTTTGATGTCGGCCAAATGCATCGATTTCAATCGGTGTTTTCGGACTTTTTCAAATCGGTTTTGGGTTTCGTTATCTATGGTAGTCATGACCCTAATATTAATATTAATTTGCCAGTGGCTAGTCGGGTTCATCTTACTAGTGTATTTCGAGTGTATGCGGAGCTGAGTTATTGCGAGCATGCGATACCTGCATCCACTATAGACGATTATATCGAGCACTACATACAAAAATATAAAGGAACCTACTATTTGCTTTTTTAAAAGACTATATAATCATATTCTTGTTAGTTTCCTGTTATAGAGTACCCTTAATGTTGATATTACATTGTTATCAAAGCAGAACCGGAACCATATTAAATGATGGCCCAAATCATCGATTTCAATCGGTTTTCGACTTTTCAATCGGTTTTGGGTTCGGTTATCATGGTAGTTGCACTAAAATATTAATATTAATTTCCAGGCTGTCGGTTCACTAAATATAATTGAAAATAAATTGTAAAAATAAAAATTAGAGTCATTTCAGTAATAGACTTGGTTTCTTTTGTTATCCATACCAAAAATATAAGACAATTTGCTTTTTAAGACTATTATATATTTGTTAGTTTCCTGTTATACCCTTATTTAATTTGCATTGTTATCAAGCAAACAATATTAAATATAATCAGTGGCACCTTGGACCATTCTCCATTATCGCTTTTATTGGGTACTGACAGAAGGACTAGAAGGCAAATTAGCTTCAGGTTCGAAAATACATGGCTTGGAGAGGCTCCTCTTGATGAAACTATTATTAATAGGTGGGCTCAAGGTGTCCACGGGGATGTGACAAGTAAAATGCATGCATGCAGAGATGGGTTGCAAATTTGGGGACGTAACCTACGTAGCAAGTTCCTTAAAGAAATTAAATTGCTTTAAGTCCCATCTTAATGGTTTTCAAGTGCAACAAAGCGGTGATAGTTCAGACGAGTATTTTCTAGTACAAAAACAGCTTGGTGATTTGCTCCTTAAAGAAGAGTAGTATTGGAAACAAAGATAAAAAATTTTCTGGCTTGCTCATGGAAACAAAAACACTAGGTATTTTCACACCTCAGCTTCCTCACGTAAAAAATTGAATTATATTATAGGTATTCATGACTCAAATGGTGATTGGAAGGAAGAATCGAGGGATATGGATACTGTGTTTCTGGAATATTTTACTAAATTATTTATGGCCTCACCTGTTTAGTCTAGTTTTGTTCTTGCGCATGTTAATTCTCGAGTTTCTAAATCTGATAATGATAGTCTTATGGCCCCTTTTCTTGATGAGAAGCTTCGGATGGCGGCGGTATTTCAAATGCACCTAGATAGAAGTCCTGGCCCTGACGGGTTTAATCCATGTTTCTTTCAAAAATTTTGGTCAGTTGTGGGTTCAGATGTTACTGCTAGCTGTAAGAGATGGATTGCTAATGGCTCTTTTCTTGAATTGTTGAATGAGACTAACATTGTCCTAATGCCAAAGATTGATAAACCTAAATTTGTGAAAGATCTGCGGCCAATCTCTTTATGTAACGTCTTGTATAAGATTGTGGCAAAGGTCTTTGCTAATCTGCTGAAGCATGTCCTGGAAAAAATTGTCTCCCCATATCAGTCAGCTTTCGTACTCAGGAGGCTAATTGCTGACAATGTAATTCTTGCTTTTGAAACAATACATTCTATGAAAAGTCGTGGGAGGAATCACGAACAGATAGTGGCTCTGAAGATTGATATCAGTAAGGCATATGATCGTGTTGACTAGTCTTATTTAGAAGCTATAATGATAATACCTAGTTTCTGTACAGCATTTATTCAGTTGATTATGATGTGTGTTAAGTCGGTTAGGTATCATGTGCTTGTGAATGGCGAAACTGTTGGTCTTATTATTCCATCTTGCAGGTTAAGACAAGGGTGCCCCCTCTCTCCATACTTGTTTATTTTGTGTTCTGAGGGGCTTTCGGCTTTATTTAAGCATGCAGAGGCTGTGGGCTCAATTCATGGAGGTAGAATTTGTACAACTGCCCCAAGGTTGTCTCACCTCTTGTTTGCCGACGATGGTCTGCTTTTCTTTAAAGCTAAGGTGGAAGAAGCTTCAATGGTCGCAGCTATTTTAAGACAGTACGAAGTAGCATCCGGACAGGGTGTGAATTTACAGAAATCAGGGGTTTTTTTTAGCTCTAATGTGGATGCCTTGGTTAAAGCACAAGTTATCAATTTTTTGCAGGTCTCTCAACCCTTAAACCATGGCAGATATCTAAGACTACCTTCCTTGGTTGGACAAAACAAGAAGGCAATTTTTTTTTCTTCGAGATAGACTGAGAAAGGCTATTTCTTTATCCCTTTAATATAACTTGAAAATCTGGCTCTAAACAAGCTATATTAATTGCTACAAATTGTTAACTCAATCAAACAATTACGGATTTGATTGTATTAACTAGCACCTGTCACTCTAAATTATGTAACATCCCTTCCCGGTCCACCCGTTAACCCGAATGAACCGAGCTGAGACGCTACAATCTGGTTGAACTTATATCCTGTCATGCCGATATCATCCTGTATGATAAATATGAATATAAAACACTCCCAATTAAACTTCAGACTTCCAATATCTCCAACTAATCATCATAACACAACAACACTTTATATATATAGTCATAAATTCATAACTGTAATAAATTACCTCAATAGCCAGATGTTTAAATTATCCAGCAATTAATATGGCATTCATCGATGCTTAATTATCAACGTCATTCAACATGACCTAATCATTACACCAAACATATAACAGTAAAAATATTGTCAATCTATCTTCAAAAGTAAATCTAATTCTTAATCGCTCCAAACTACTTACACGCAAAAATAATTACATGCCTATCACCTTATATTTGACAATGCCACATAGCCTCTAAGAATGTTAATTAATACATAGCCATAAATCTTAATACATGCATAATCTTATTATGTAACTCTCATCTAAACCCGAATTAGTCCCTTTCTGCTTTGATAGTACTCCTTCAAGTATCTGATTAATGTACAATGCAGCGATCTTCACCTAGCGCGTGATTAGTGATATTCGATTGCGGCGCGTGAGTTTATATTATTCAAACTCAGTGGCGTGCCTCTGCAAGTAATTTCAGCGATACTTAATATAGTGACGAGGTGCACACTACTTTTACTTAGAGATATGAATCGCGAAAGTCTTATAAGTATGCAGTTGAGGAATATTCATAGATTTCTAGTATATAAAATTCAACACTTCAAATTTGAGCATTCTATTATGGTAGTAGTTAGGCAATATGAAGAAACTGGATCTATATTCACTTTACGCACTACATAAGAAAAGATAGTTCTAGTGTCTAATTATGTCTTCCATAAGCGTCTATATGATATCTTATGAACTTGCATCATATCATTATGATACTATCTATCGATATACCTTACTTTTCGATCATGCTGTTGTTAGTTGATTATAATCATAAGCTTAAGAGGTAATTGACAATAATACTATAGTCTATGTTTCTAACTCTAATGCTATTCCATGATAAGCTGATATGAATGGACTTCAATCGTACCCATTCTTAGTCACAGTCATTATATTATACGTTCCTCGATGTATAACCACTGCTCTCAATGACTGTATGTTGTTCCTTAAAGATTCACATAACAATAACTTGTAAGCACAGCTATAAGGCATGTTATTGAAAAAGACTTCTGAAATTATCTTACGGTTGGTTTATTTTATAAGGCTGTATAAATGAGAACTTTGTGGGCAAGACGTTTAGCGATCTATACATATGAGTGAATAAACGCACGCAATCTGACGGTAACCTTACGCGTATCTAGAGCAGTACCATATGTGATAACATACTGCATATTGAATGTACACCACATCACTCATCGATACTATAATATTACCTTGAAATGATCTTTTCTCGCTGTTTAGTATACTGTATGATTCATGCATGTTATGTCAAGATATCTGTATGGCTCCATAAGAGTTATAGTGAAACCGAGTGATAAGAAAAACTGTATGAAACTTGGATGAAACTGTATTGCTTGGCTGGCTATGGCCCTAATATAATCATATCCACTCAACGGCCTGTAGCCGGAGTACCAACTGTATGGGGCGCAGATCTGCCTATTTTACTATGTCGCAACATAGCCTTATCTACCGTGTTTCTACCTAACTCAATGGACATTTTGGTGACACAATGATAAAACAAAAGCATAGTAAACCTGTGTCCATACTTTGCATGCTTGTGTCCATGTATTTTCACAGCTTGTGTTCCTAAACTGAAATCAACCCCGAATTTTTATTTTCAAGATTTTCCAGATTAAATTTAATGTACGACAGCCTGAAAAATTAATATTATATATTTTAGTGCAACTATCATGAGAAACTGAACCAAAAACCGATTGAAAAAGTCGAAAACCGTTTTGAAAATCGATGATTTGGCCGAATCGAACGAATCGAATCGGGTTCGACCCAAACTAGAAAATTCTCTTTTTCTTTTATCTCCAATGCTAAACTCACTCCCCCCTCACCAGCGCATCTCCACTCCATCGCCACTGCCATCACAGCGCCACTGCCACTCTTCCCTCTTCTTCTTCGTCTTCTTCCTTCCTTTCTTCCTTTCTTCCTTTTTTTCTTTCCTTTTTCTTTCTTTTTCTTTCCTTGTGCCTGCGTTCTTGGCGAGACAGAGGCAACGCAGCAGAGCCGCGCGCCACTGCCACTCCGCCACCGCCCCTACTACAGCTCGGCAACGCAGCTGCTCCGCCAGCAGCTCCTCGTCTCCTTGGCCAGATCGCGTTGCTGCTCCTCTGTTGCGCCTACAGCAGCAGCACAGCTTTGTCAAGCCAACGCTGCCACTGCAGATCGGGCCTCCGCCGGCGTCACAGCAGCTCTGCTGTCCCTCCAGCACGCCGATCGGTCGTCTCCGCCTCCCTCCGCCACTGCCAGTCGAGTTCGACCACCGACAGTCACTGCTTCTAACCCGACAGGCGTAAGAATTTCCTACCTAGCAATAATTAGTTAGTTAACGTTAACTGTGTTAATGTTGTTTAGTTAATTTAGTTAATTGTGTTAGTTAATGTTAGTTAGATAATGAAACATTAGTTATTAATTATAGTTAATTAAAATTTAGTTAGTTTAATTTTAATAATTTTAGTTAATCTAGTTAATGTTAGTAATATTAGTTAATTAAATTAATTTTATTATTTGTAGTAGATTAATTTAGTAATGTTAGTTAATGAAATTAATTTTTATTATTTGTAATTAATGAGTTAGTTAAGTTTAGTTAAGTTAATGTTAGTAATGTTGGTTAATTAAATTAAACTTATTACTTTGTAGTGGATTAATGTAATTAATTTAATTTGGTAAATGTGGATAGTTAATAGCTTTGTAATTTTAGTGTTGATTTAATTAAGATAGAATAGTTTAACCATAATGTTATCTGTGTGGTGATATTGGGATTGATGGAGGATGGAAAATTTGATTGATGTGAGTTGCCCGATGAATTGGGCTGTGTGGGTTTGGAATATTAGATTATATTTAGTTTGATATTTTTAACAGGTGGATAGTCCAATTTTAGGGGAAATGCTGCGAAATTCGGTAGAAAAATAAAATAAATTTTAATAGAAAATAAAATACGAATTTAATAGAAAATAATAACGCAATAAAATATAATTCCCAAACAAAACAAATAAAATAGGAGTTAGATAGAAAGATATAAATTTAGTAACAAAACAGAAATTAGATATCGAGATAAATTACGTAGAAAATTTTAAGAATATCAAATAAAATTCTTAGAAGGGTAAGGCAGATAATTTGTCTGATAGATATTATTTCTTTTTGTTGTCATTCTTACTTTGATATAGTTACTTTTGTTTTGTGTCATTCTTAAATTCCTTAGATTGCTCGGGTCCGTCTAGTGCTCCTCCCGGACTGAATCAAAGCTAGAGCTTCGTCCTCCATCACTGTGAGTAATAATAAATAATGCATGTCAACACTATATTTGCATAACATTACATTTTTTATGTATTTATATATTGTATTTTATCATACATATTATGTTATGATCACTATAATTATACTTATATGTAATTGTGCATTTGGATGAATTGGTGTATTACGTTGAATGACTTGTTTGATTACTTGTGCTGTGTATATACTGTGCTCTGTTTGTGTGAAATTGGGATGAAGTGGGTCACCATGGGTTTGTGAGGACGGTCGATAAATATGGATCCTGATGAAATTATGAAATTGGACCGTCGGCCGTTAGACGGGTAAATGAATCGGCGCCCCGCCATTGTGCACCTATCCGTACCGGTTAACAGTTAACCAACAGGTTGGGCCTTCTTTATTGGGTCGCACCGGATAATCTAGATTTGGATCGCAGCCAGCAGGGTGGCCACCTGTTTGGTGAGCGGCTCTGATGATCTAAGATTTGATGAGACGACGGGTTGCTCGTGTTGGTATTGCGAAAGAAAGAGAGAATGCAAACAATGAGAGGGCTGGTTAAGTGAGGGATTAGACGGTCGGCCAGTATGGGGGATCGCTCCTGGTGCACATGTGAGAGGATGAGGCCATGCGGAGGAACGGCTCCATCGGGGGTTCGGTGACTCCACTGACTAATTTCCACGTGATTGATTTATTTATATTGTTTGTGGGTGCTGATGTGATGCCATATGATTGACTGTTGTGTGTTCATTCAGTATACTAGGGTGCATTTTGCTTGAGTGTATGTGGTGTATTATTTATTATTATTCACTGAGTTGCAAAACTCACCCCCCCAACAAACCTCTCAGGTACTAGGAAGCAGCGGATTCAACTGAAGCTCTGCACTCTTCTCAGCAGAGTTATAAATGTAAGCTTTATATTTCTGTTATTTAATTTTGGATGTATAAATTATTCTATTATCAGAATATTATTGAACTCCGCAGTTATAGGGTCGTGTATTTCCAATTGTTATAGGATTGTGTAATTTACAATTGGGCCTTATTGTTAAGCACTAACCTATAACTAATTATTGTTGTAGATTAACCTTGTAAGGTAAACGCAATAAGCCCCTTATTATGAATTACGAGTTATATGAAAATAGGCCGCCTGGTTAAATTTAATGTATTATTTGAATATTGGGTCAGATGGTTTGAAATTGTTTAATAGAACTTATAATCTTAAGTCATATGGGCTTTACTGTTTTGTTGAAATAGGTAAAAGAATCATGTAGGACAGATTGAATAATTTAGGCTTACTACGGGCCTCGGGGGCCTTAAGCTTACCTGGGCCCTAGTGCCGGTCCGGCCCACGGAAACGGGTCATGACAAAGGTGGTATCAGAGCAAAAGTTCATAAGTCTAGATGTAACTGCGGAGTAAATTCCTGTCATGTCTTGACATAGTCTTCCTTGCTTACCCCTTCAGCGTTGTTTGCAACCAGATTAAAGTCAAGTTGTTTAATGATTTAAAATTTGTATCCTTGTTCTTTAGAGAGGTGATTTGGTTACTGATGCTAAGGGGATGGTTTGGGATGGTTTAAACAAAAATCCTTATATGGAATAAATAATATTCATATATAATTTAAGTATGTAAGAAGATAAGTTCTATATGATTAATAAGTTGAAGTTAAATGATAAAAGTATACTATTTTTATTTAATACGTGTTGAATATGAAATATATGTTTAAGAATGCATGAATGTTTGTATATGTGTACCTGCGGAATTGAGAATGAGTTGCTAATTATTTAATAAGAGAACTAAATGATTCGAATTTGAGGACATTAGAATCTATTTAATTAGAGTATTGAATTAGTGTATGTATTTGATGAAATTTACATGATGTTTGAAAATTTACATAGATGTTGGTTAAGTAAAGAATTTCTAATAATTATTGAGATAAATATTTTCCTTGATGGAATGGAGATACGGAGTTGATAGTACAGTGGATAATGTCGTGCAGGCTCTGGATTATTAGGTTGAAGTCACAGGCACACTGTGAGCGGGTGATGTGTGCTTTGCTATGGACAATGTACGTTCGGTGCACTATGTAGAGATTTCTTGACTTGGACGTGCTTAGGTGATCGCCTAGCTGATATGACAGATGGAGTTGAGCCTGAGCGTGATGAGTGGGTCCTAAGTTTATATGTGGTTGCTAACCTTATCAGAGTCGGACTCGATGTAAGGAGTTGTGTGGTGATGAGTATCTGGTTATGCTACATGACTGTCATACTAGTAGTGGATGATAGCTATGCTTAGTCGATACTAGATAAATATTTTTCTTGATGGAATGGATATACATGATTTTTATAAGGTTTGAATATTGAAGGATTTGGTGTGATTTGCTATAATAATTGGTGATGAGTATTTCTCATGATGAATAATACTGGTGGAATTACTATATGAAGTGAGTTTTATTTATGAGTAATGATTGCTTGGTAGAGTAAAGTGTATTGTTGTATTCTGCAACTATTTCTTTTGGTGTGTGAATATAGGAAATAATATAAATTATTGTGGTTATAAGAAAAGTAAATTGTGATTTTTAGTAAGAGATAAAGTACTCTAATCTTTATGTACTTAGTGATGGATATTGTGTGGATTGTGGCATCTTATGGTTTAATATGGTATAAATAAGAATTAAATCTAGTGGTATTTCGTCTTTTGATGTTATATGAATGAATTAGATGAATAAGGATGGATCTAGTCCTGTTATTGTATAGATATTAAGAAAAGAATCAATTACAGAAACGTGAAGAGTATAAATTAGTATGATTTAAATGAGGATAGCCAGTATTTAGAGGTTTAATAAATTAGGGATTATGGGTAACAAGATTCAATGAAAATGGGAATAATGATACATCAGTGGATTTAAGATAAAGACTTCTATATTTTGGGATTTCATGAGTGTAGAAAAATTGTGGTTTACAAGTCATGAAACATAGCACCTGATTTATAGAGGTAATTTAGCCAGTGAGAGAGTGTTATGTCTTCGTATATATGTACTGATATATGTAATATATATGACGAGTGATGGTGTCATAGGCGCCGTGATACTACTACGCACAGTTGTCTACGATATGATAACAGACGAATGCTCGCGAGTCGTTATAACAGTTATCGGCGAGTATATGGTGAGCATGGACGCTTGAGAGATCGATTAGATGTCGTAAGCTACTCAGATCATTAATATCGGTTGTGACGCCAGAGTAGATGAACAGTAGTCGTTGATGTGATCGAGAGAGAGAAGTCCCCACCATACTTGTAGTGTCTATACGAAGAGCCTGAGGTGATTATAGCATATAGAGGTGCGATTCTAAGATCGATACGATGAGTTGCGTAAGATATCTAGGTTCTCGGGCACTGCAGATGGATTATGTAGTGGTATATGAGAATTGATAAGCTGTGTAGATAATAGTATCAGTTTAGGTGGTTATATGCTCACACACACACTCACACTGTAGTATCGAACGTAAGTGTATTTAGAAGTTACAGATGGCTATTGAGCAATAAGTAAGAGATATAGCATATCGATCTACTCCGAAAGAAGCGATGACAGAGATCTACACTGTCGATTATGTATCGTGATGATGTCTTCGGAGCCGGAGAGCCTCTGTATTATCGTTGTATGGATGTCGATGATCACGGGATCGAGATAGAGTAGAGAGTTGGTCCAAGTGAGATATGCTGAGTCTCACGACTGCTATAGCAGAGTTTGTGAGTAGATCGCTGTGCACATATAAGAATGATGTGATACATTAGAGGTGTCTGAGTCACATGCCCACTCACACTGATGATATAGGAGTTGATGATTTATATCGACCGATTCAGCTCCACACTTAATCGGTCCCTTTGCCGAGTGAGGTTTCCGAGATTTAAATGATCAAAATAGTAAATTTAGAATCTAAAAAGATCAAATTTTAGAAAGCTATTGAATGTCCTTGTGTATAACTAAATATGATAACTGGAAGTCGTAGGATTGTAGATAGCCGATGACGAAAGAACTTAGTACTTATATTCTGAAAGAAAGATATGATTCTCTAACTTGAAAGCAGGAAGAGGGAATATGCGAAGAAAAATTTCTGACTTCAGTGTAATTTGAGATAAAGTGTATATGTTTCTGTGAGTTATATTAATTGAGACCCATAATATATGAGCTTATAAATGTATGCATGTAGCAAGCGATATGGTTGTGGTATTAATAGTCAAATGAAACTGGGAATCATACGATTGAATAAAAGGTCATGGATATAGCTTGAGATGACAATGAATGTGAATAAATGTAAACTTGTTGTTAAAGTACATATAAGGACTTTCTATCTACTTAGTGCAATATTTTGAAGTATATTTATTTTATTTGAATGGAGAAGAAAAGTTAATAATTATGAACCCTCGTAAAACATAAACGGTTATTTGGAACATAAAGGTATTTGGAATATTGGCATTTGGTAACAAACTAGCTGGGTTTTAATTTACTATTCGTTTGGAATAGTGAAACTTGGTATAAGAAATAAATAGGTGAATTTGGGATAGTTTTAACAATTTTAGTGAAGAGACTACATGCTAATATTTGAAGACTGATAATATAAGTTATAAGATTATTGGATGTGATAACTAGATAAGATTATATCTTAATTATCTTGGAGTGCCACTTCATGTGTGTCAATTAGATTATTAATCAATGGAAATTGCTCATGGAATGATTGAGATACCAATTAGGATGAGAATTAATAAGACATGAAGTGGAGTCAGTGTAAACCTGTTTTGAATTCCTTAGTAATTTCTTAGTAATCGATGCAATTGCGGATAAATGAATTAATAATTGTTATAAATACGCAGTTGCGATATAACTAGGAATACTTAATTAGCTAGGTCAATTCGAGGACTGGTACATTGTAACTCTGATGTTAAAGGATTCAATGAGGTATTAACCTTGTTTAGAGTACAGGATATATAGAGAACATAATTAAGGTTGAGGATATTCCTATATCGTATTAGGAATAAATTTTACAAAATTTGGAGGTGATAGACTTGGAGAAAAGGAATAACTCAATGATATTATTATATTAGGAATAAATTTTACAAAATTTGGAGGTGATAGACTTGGAGAAAAGGAATAACTCAATGATATTATTATCTGAATATTCATAGGCACTCATGGAATTAAGAATAAACATAAAACAAAGGACATAGTTTAATCAAGAGTTGGATTATAGGTTTAACATCCTTAATCTCTTACTTAAACTAGAGCAAAAGGCGTTACTTGTTTAGGATTCTTGATCTCTAAATACGTAAACTTAGGTCTAAAAGATTGATTAAGGATAGAAGAAATAGATAAGTTGAATATAAACTACGGTTTGGAGAATTTTACATCTTGATTGTAGGCTGGATTTCTTTATGGAAGTGAGTATAATAGAATGGCGTTCACAAATTCTAGAAAATAAATTAAGAATTATAAAATTAACAAATTCTAGAAAATAAATTAAGAATTATCCGGCACGACGACATCTAACTTAGCTAGTTGCATAAGTTTTAGTCATAATTAGTTAAGAAACGGTATGGTATGACAAATTGAAAAAAAAAAAAAGAAATTGAGAAGTTGAAACTAAAATAGGGACTTGACTGTGAATTTAAAATTCTCTATATAGTTGAAGTACTATATGTTTTTATGGGATTCTTATTAGTAGGATTTGAAAGGAGATTATATATCTTTCGTTGGAAAATGGTTAAGTTGATAAATATGTGATGAGATTGGGATAGAAGTCAGGATCTCTTATCAGTTGATAGCAATTAGCTAGAGAAATGTTATGATTCTGCTTGAAATAAGCTTGTAGTAGTGCCATGAATTTGTTCTCTTTAATTGGAAAGGATCGAATGGTACTTAATGGTAGAACTTGATAATTAATAAGTGATTCTAATTGGGGATAATATGAATAGAGTGAGAGGATTTTGATTGAGATATGTGGATTACCTTGGGTATCAGGAAGAGAAATACTTGATTTGTGGTCTATAAGCTCTATGGAATGTTGGGATAGTAGTAAATTTGATTGAATATGTGGATTCTTGTATCAGGAAGATTAAATACTTGATTTGTGTATGAGCTTCTTATGGAATGATGATCATTGCCTTACTTACTCTTGTCGGTTGTAATTGTCACATATATGGGTGTGCATTCCATGTGCCATGATCCGTTAGTTTGTTTGCTTTGTTCCTTTAAAAATAGTAAAATGCATTTAGTGTAGTTGTATCTCTAAATAATTTTCTAAATTAACACTTTGGTCCTTTTACTTTTAAAAAGTTATTATCACATCCCTAATTTTTACTTGAATTAATTATTGAATTCTTATGTTTAAAAACTCAATTCTTTACTGTTAGTCATACTCATTTTCAGACGGAATACGTCCACTTTTTAACCAGAAAACTTAATAGAAGGAAAATATTAATTAAGAATATATGGAGCATAAATCCCGGCACGACGGTTAATTATCATAAATTAATATTTAATTTTAAAGCATGTTATAATCATGGAATTTAGTGTTACATGATAATTCATATTTATTAACTTTCATCCATGATAATTTCAGCCCATAAATAGCATTATGAATATTATTCTAACACTAACATGCATATATAATTATGCAAGAAATCATAATAGTATTTATATATTTTGGTCTAATATAGTTATGTTAAAATATTTATTATCGGATGATTATTTTTTCACTTACATGAAATTGAAAATCCATGCATGTACATTTATGCTTGTGTTGAAATAGTACAAAATGCTATGCAATTAACATAGATGTAGCACCTATAATGATTTTTTTTTTTTTTAAAAAAAAAAACAAGTTATAGGAATATAGTTCATGAAGATTTAAAAAAAAAAAAAAAAAGCTTGCGTGGGCAAACAATGTTATTATATTTATTATTCTGTGAAAAAAAAATATAGTCAATATGAAAAGAAAATTTTGAGAATTTCAAAGTGAAAATTTTCTTTTTATTATTATTATTATTATTATTCAACAAAGTAAACAAATTTGACATTAAAATTTTGTACTTGTAGTAATAGAGTAATAATATAACAATAAATTCGTAGAATAAATTTATAGGATTATAACTTATTAGTAATAATAGTGGTGATGGTGATAAGTACATTTTTTTTTTTTTGGAAAATTATATAATAGGCACATTTTAACAAAAAAAGAAAGAAAAAAAAATGAAGAATGTATTATAGTCATGTTGAATGTTGAAAGTTTTGGCCTAATTGGCCCATTGTAAAAAAAAAAAACAAAGGGTTTTACTAAGAGTTGCTATTACTAAGTGCAAAAGTAGAAAATGGCTCAATGGTAAATTGTCACGACCCGTTTCCGTGGACCGGACCGGCACTAGAGCCCAAGTAAGCTTAAGGCCCCCGAGGCCCGTAGTAAGCCTGGAACACTAAAAATTT
>NW_023591616.1:0-14979 GCF_014843425.1 Jatropha curcas | reverse complement strand
CCCGCGCCCTCCAATTTTTAAACTTAGATAGCATCTTTCAACGGGCATACGCAACAGTGCTAATCCGGTTATCCACCATTCACATTCCGGGTATCACGTCCATTGATGGCCAATCTGAATGTACAATGGCTGAAACAGTGGTTTCTTCCTTCTGGTGGGAGGTTCGAGTCAAAGAAGAAAGTGACCTCGCCTATCTTCGTTTGTAGCACGTTGATTCATATCAACACTTGAATCCGGGCGGGGCACTCTGACCAAAGTCATTTGCTTCTAGTAAAGGCTTCTCTATGCTCCTTAGATGCTATCAGCAAGTTTCCCATTATTGAAATATCTGCTCTTGTTCTTTGCAAACTGGACACAGTAACCGAACTAGCAGTCACCACCACTAAGGTACCTTTAATTCTGACTGCTTTTCTCCAACTCGACAAGTCTTTTTCTGCCCTTTCAATACCTCCCTCTCTCTTTTTTTTCTTTTGGCTTCTTCTCCGCCTTCTCTGTTACTTTCTCTTTGTTCCATCAATAGCAATCTCTTTCCCCTTAGCCTGTACCCACTGCTCTTAGGGATTTGTATACTCACCCGCTGCGGGTTACTCTGGACGGCCTACTTCATTACGTCCTCTTCAACTGCTATATCCATTGTCTTCTTAGTCGGCTAAAAACCTCTTTGAATGCAAGCTGAGGTTGCTCATCCTCATCCTCTGGCACATCACCCACCTTCCACCGTGATGCTTTTTCTCAATTTCCAATCTTTACGGGCATTTTCTCTTCCTCATCACTACTGCAAGTCATCCCCATATAATTCAACATTGCACACATCTCGCTCTTCCCACATTAGCCTCTGCCATACCACGTCTTTCTGGTAAATCCACTCCCCGATCGCGTTACTGATCCACCTGATTGAAAGACTTACGGGATTGGATAGTTGTACTAATATTGGGGAAGCGGGTTGTTCTTAGTGCTTGGCTTGTTCCTCTTCCGAAGCTTGTAATTTTCCCGTTGTTCAATTCAGATCCTGGATTCGTGCCTTTAAATTTAAAACAATCGTCAGTCAAAAATGTCCCTTGCACTGATGGTAAATTCACAATTTCGGTTCCATATATCTCCTCGGACAGGCTTAGTCAGGTCGACTAGCAGTTTTGACAGCACTTCCGTTCTTGATACATGATCTCAACACTGTAACTCAGGGTCCTCCCAAACTAATAAAACTCTCTTCTGGATCTTTCATTAACTGCCCCCACTGTGATTACTGTTCCCCGATTGTTCTGATTGCTACTTCCGCATTTCTGTCACCATAAGAAGTCCGGTAGTGCCAAACCCCTCTATTCTTCTTCTTTTCCTCCCTTGTACAACTCCTCAATGTTCAATCCAGTTGCTTTGAACTAGAGCGAAAATTCAATGAGAGGCTGGCGTTAACATCCTTCCTTTAAAGAAGGGCAAACAAGGGCTCCTACTGAAGATTCTGTATCAACTCTTTGTCTTTTTGGCCTTGGTCTGAACATCTATATAGCTTTTGTTCTCCATTCTCCTGTAGTTATCAGAAAAGCTTTCGTCTTATTCCCTTGTCTCAAGCCCTCCAAATCCCACGCAAAATCGAATTCATCGCTCTTCATCGGTCTTGAAAATGCTTGCAGGAAAAAGCGGTCTGTAGTTTGATTTCCAATTTTCTTGAATCCCCTCATCTAGACCTCGTAACCACCCCGATAGTCCTTATTAATGTTTAGCGGGAATGCTCGCAAAACATCTTCCTCATTGTACCGCGTTCATCTGAAGAGACTCAGAGGAAATTCAGGACAGGTGAGAACGAGGATCCATTGTCTCCTTCAAAAATGTGGTATGCTTGAATTGTTTTGAATGAGGTGGAGCTGTCGGGTGCAAAACATACTCAGTTATGTGGAAATTGGTGACCGGATCTTTTTCTTTCACTACAGACATTTTCTCAATTTTATCTTCAAGCTCTTGCAAGTTGCTTGATTACATCATTTCTCAACAAAGGAATACTATTTCCCACAGAAGCCCAGGTTGTCTGACACAAGGTTCTCGAATTTGCCTCATCTTCACACCACAGGTTGGCTGCTTGAAGGGGAGTTAGTTTTGGTTTTGGGCCCTATCTTGGGCGGAGAGCAAGCAGCCACAATCTGGCCAAGAAGCCCCGGTTGTCTGACTCAAGGTTCTGGAATTCCTCTCTTCAACCACAGCAGGTTGGCTGCTTGAAGGGGAGTAGTTTGGTTTTGGGCCCTAATCTTGGGCGAGAGCAAGCAGCCACAATCTGAGCCAATTGTTTCTTATCTGAAGCTTGCGAAAATCCGGGCTCATCCCCTATTGCATCTGCCATTTCTACTTGAATCTCATTTCTACTGAATCTGAATCGGGCTCTGAATCTGATGAACTTAAATAGCTCACTGAACTGACAGGAATAAACTCGGGGATTGGGGATATTCTGACTAGACGCTGACCAGAATGTCGATTCCAAGTTCTCGAAGCAGTTTCCCGGGAAGGATCAATTCTGACAAAAAATGTCTGAGTTAATGTAGGTCGTGCATGTATGCATGTGAAAATGAAAACACATAGGATGAGAAATGCATTTCTAATGTGCTAAGGCCAGCATGGCGATAAGATCTCGATTTAGACGACTGGACCAAAAAATTAGGTGTGAATAATATGACAATAACTTACTTTGTATTTGAACATTTCGGGCATTATCTGTCGTCGACCGTTCCTTTTGGATTTACGAACGACTATTTTCTCTCAAATCCCTAACTTTTGCCTCGGAATGAAAGAATTTCCGAGCGGGATTTTATCTTGTTATTATTTTTTTTTTTTTTGTTGTGGTATCCTTACTTTTTGCCTTGGAGCATATGGCCCCAAGTAGGATGTTATTCTATTCTGTTACAAAAATTTATAATCTCTCACTTATTTCCAGATAATGCGAGAAATGTAAAGATACAAAGGAATCGCAACCCCCTTATATCTCCCTTTTCTTTTGGGTATTGATTCACAAAATAAGTGATTTGCATAATATTATTCAAAATTGAAATTTGGAAGTCAGTCTCGAGACTGCAGGTCAAATGTCCATTACCGAACCATTAGCTCTTATTAATGCATGGCTGAAAAGGAAAAATTGTTTACATGGTGCATGAATGTCACGACATATGTACAGTTTTATAACATACAGGGGAAATGGAGTTGGGAAATCATGCCTTCCAACTTATTTCTCCCACACACGGATTCCATTGGTATAAATTCTTGACATCTGTTTCCTAGGAATTGGTTCCTAATCTCGACAACCAACAAGGGCTTTTGAGATTAACGTTTTCAACTCTCGGAAATGAAATCGGCACAACAACAGCAAACAGATCGGGTGCACCTTAGGGGAAGTAACTAAGGGCTTTTAAACTATTGTGATTGGCTTTAGTTTTTTATTAGGGCTTGGAAACAAAGTCTGGGTTCCGCAAACAGGGATTCGGGCTTTGTTGGGCCCTACTCCTTTTGACGCACCTTTAAGGTACTAGGCTTGCGGTTGGTAAGTAATGTTAATCTCGGATGGATGCACCTAATTTCGCTATGGTTAGGCTAGATCCACCGTCAAATTTAACACCAGCTACCAAAGGGTAGTATGGGCAGAATGAATGTGAGAAGAGAGAAATGCCTATTTATGAAGCAAAAATCCCTAGAAAGAAAAAGTAAAGCGATTAAAAAACATATACGACGAAAAAAAAAAAAAATTTTCCATCGGCTGGCTTTTCTAACCAATTTTTATTTAGAAAAGTAGGCTTTTTAGAGTCAATTCCTAATTACAACCACTAAATTATTTATTAAAAACAACCGGGGATTGGCGGGTGCAAATTCCCCAGTGAAGTCGCCAAACTTTTTCGCCCCATTAATTGAGATCCCTTAAAAACCCTGGAAAAGGACCTCGGAAAACATCTTTTTATTTATTATTATTGTTTTGGAAAAAGGTGATAAAAATCTTTTTGGATATACGATGCCGATAAGTCGATCTTATAAAATATTTTGAGTCGCCACCCATTTTTCGACAATTGTGAACCCCTCCCCAAAACATCAAGCATATGATGCATGTAACTAAGGAAGAAATGCACGTGATGTGTAAGTCGCCACCTTGTTTAATTATTTTAGGGTAAACTAGAAAAAACCCTAAGTTGACTTCAATTTTAATTAACCTATTACTAGATTAAATTAACCCCAATCGTTAAAGCATGGTCTACGAACCCGAGGTTGGGATCCCAAGACTATTGTCATGCTGATGAACTAACCAAAACAATTAATGCTTTTTGCATGGGTAAATGATGTAATTGGACCAATGAAAAATGTTTATGTGATTTCGGACTTGCCGGCTTTCGGGGTTAAATCCCAATACGTGCCTACGTACTTCCGTTTGAATGGAAGATCAAAGTTCAACGTAGTTCCGATAGGCCTCTTTTAGAGGGCTCTTGAATGGGGATGCTTTATGCATGAGTGTGTGTAGTGCTTTGTAGCATTTTGTTTAGGCATTTTGCCTGAAAATGATTATTTTCGCATTTGATGCCAAATGATTGATTTTAATGGTTTAGCCAAAAAGATTTCTTTAGGCAATTGTTGCCAAAAAAAAAGGATGTGATTTAGGCGGATTGTCGCCAAAATTGCTTGATTTTAAGGCTTTAGCCAAAAGTTTGATTAATTTAAAAGCTTTTTAGCCAAAGAGGTTGATTTGGGCAATCTGTTTGCCAAAAGATGATTTTTAGGCGATTGTCGCCAAGATTGATTGATTTAAGGCTTTCAGCCAAAATGATTGATTTAAGGCTTTTTTAGCCAATGATTGATTTTAAGGCTTTTTGCCAAAGCTTTTGATTTAAGCGATTTGTCGCTAAAAAGTGGTTAATCTAATTTATAAGCAATTTGTTTGCCAAAAATCGATTGTACCATAGGCAATTTGTTGCCAAAACGTGGTTGATTTAATTGTAGGCAATTCGTTGCCAATAATTAAGGCCTTTTAGCCACAATTATTGATTAATTGGACTTAAGCCGAATTTGTTCGAAATAAAGGCAATTTCACCATAGTTATTTGATTAACTAGGCGTTTTTTTAGCCAATATTGTCGGATTTAAGCTTAACACAACGATTATTGATTAACCGGGCGTTTAGCCTAAATTTATTTAATTGAGGCAGTTCATTTGCCTAATGATTGACGTGAATGCATTTATGCAGTTGTAGAAATATTAGGAGTAGAAGAGAAGCATGCATGAAGTGCTAAAATTAAATAGGCAGAGTTTAGTTCATGTACCTGATTTAATCGTCGACCGCTTCTTAACGCTTCTTAACTCCAGGTTAAGGCTCTCGTTAAGGGGAATATTAATTAAATTTAATTTTTAATGACCAAATAACAAAGCAAGAAAATAATTAAAGCTAAATAAAAAATTGCAGAAAAAGCACAGTAAAGGAATCGCAAGGAGCGTAAGGGACAAGGAGCGTCCGTCAACACAGACTAGTGAGTAAAACGGGAGGCCCCGAGGCCAATTTTATAGGAAAAAAGGAGACCGAGGGCAGTCCTGCCCACCCTCGAGGCGGGCATAGACCGCCCTTGAGGTGGGCTGGGCCCGCCCTGGGGGGTGGCATGCCTGCCCCATGGGCGGGCGTGCCCACCCCTGAGGGCGGGCACATCGACCCGTGTGCTTTTTTTCTCGTTCCGGAAGGCCTTTTTCGGGAGTCCGGACCTCCAAAAAAATTCCGGGACCAGTTCCGGATTCCTCATAATTTTCCGGACATTTCAAGTACCATATTGGCTAAGTTTCTTGGGTTGAACTTTCCGAATTGGTTCCGGCCCGGCCGAACTGTTTCGCATGTCCGAAAAAATTGGCTCTTCGAGCCTCAAAATTTGGGTATTCACAGGCGAACTTTGCAAGCCGCTGTCGCCAGCGGCGGATAGCGGCTTACCGCCGCCTTTTTAAGGCGAGCCGCCACCCGCCGGGCGGGGGTGGAAAACTTGGCTTTTTGAGCATCAAAATTTGAGTTTATTCACAGGCAATGGGAACCGTTTCCGATTTTTATTTTATTTAAATGCTCCATTTAAACCCATTTTTTATTCAAGGCCCAAATTATTTTGAGAAAAAAACTGGTCAGGCGTTTACATGTGCGATTATGTGCGATTCTAGGTAAGGGAATTGGGTACGTCGATCCGTTGAAAACCGACGCCCGGAAAAACCAGCCTCTTTTAACCTACGATTTCTAATTGATTTCATTTTGGAAAAGCCGAATTATTTAACTAAACCCAACCCGAATAAACCGAACCGAGTTCTTATGTGGAAAATCAATTAATCGTCCTAATTAGATTCATTCATTGCATTCATCATAAATTAATCATCACATCCACCATTCATCCATAATACATATCAGATAAAATTAAAAGACCCGCTCTTGCCTTATGGTTAAAGGCGGGCCACAAACCAACTTTAATAATATAATCAATAATAAACAATAAATAATAAATCATAAAATCTCATAATCACAAATAATTAATTGATTTGGTTTGATTAAAACACAATTTGCCCATTATTGATTATTTTCCGAATTAAGATAAAAAATCTACTTAATAACATGAAATTAAACTGAGATAAACAAAATATTTTGAAATTTAAAGGCAATCGCGTCACGCATCTGTTCTATGAAGAACAGTCGCGTGACGGAACTCTTGTCATTTATTCTATTTATTCTGGAACTTTATATAGAACAGTTGCGTCACCGAGGTGTTCTATGGAAGAACAGATACGCGTTACGAAACTTTTACCTCATTGTATTCTGCAGAAATTGGATAAAAAATAGTTGCTCGTCACGCAGCAGTTCATATAGTAAAGAAAATTACTAAGGTCGCGTTGAAAAACTCCAAGCCTACGTGACGGGAACTGTTCATGTGACCCATGTAAAATATCTTCAGCTATATTTGATTTATTCATCAAAGCAAACACAAATTATATAAATACAAAATAGAAGACAACAATAGAATATCTGAGAGTACCAAAATAAAATCAGCTGGTCAACGACAGGTGTGTCCAAATTCAGGTTTAAAGCGGCTTTTTGGACATGAAACAGTCGCAGGTCACGTCAGGTTAAATAGCTGCGTGACGCGGCTACTCTGCGTCCCGCATACTACCTTTCAAACTACTCATTTTTACAATGTTTCCTATATTGGTCAAAAATAGAATTAAAAACTATAACTCAAAAGGGAATAAAATCACCTTGAAAATGAGATAATATATTCAAATTAACCCAACAATGAAGAGAGCAAAAATCAAATTCTAATACCCAAAATAACAGACCAAGTAATAAAACTATGAAAATAAGATTTTATAAAGAAATAATAGACTAGAATAATGCAAATAGAAATAAAAATGTTACCTAGCCCTCACGTATTTGAGAGATTGACATGCAACACTTAGCATTGGCTCAGAAGATCAATGCCTCCACAGATCCCAGGAGTGTGGTCACTAGTTCTTTCAACAAAAATAAAATCGTTTCTTTATTTCTTGGCTTCCTCACATTCACATCTTCTTATCATTTTTTTTACTTTTTGATATATTAAATCTTAGAGAATATCTATGACTTATCTTCCTCATAGTTTACTTGTCACTTTGGAGATTTTATCATTGAGAAGAATTCAGTCAGTTTAATTCAAAAAAACTTAACTCCAAAACATTTTATATTTCTTACAGAGAAAAATGACATAGTATAGAGAAAAGTGTCAACCCCCCTGTTTTTTATGGTTAAAAAATGTAATATATATTATTATGGGAAAAATAGGGCAAAAAATAGAACATAGTCGCGTCACGATAGGGTATAAGCTTGGTAAAATAACATCGTGAACGCAACCGTAAGTCTGACGTGATGACTGCGACTTGTGTGCTTATTCTGATACAGTTTGTCGTCGAATCCTTTATCCATACAAACAGTGCAGGTCCGTTGCTCATAAACACGGGAAAAGAGCGCGCCAGATGGAGTATCAGGCACTTGTTAGTAGATTGTCGTGACGGCAAATAAGAGAGAATTGTATCGTCCACGCAAGGTAATAGATTGCGTTGACGCAACCCATAACGCGAGGTCTAGGCTCCTTTGGGCCCCGGGTTTTGATTCAAATTTTGGTTTAAACAACTTCTGGATTAGATCTAGAGTAGCCTTTATCCCTTATCCTTACATATACATACAACTTGGGTTACGATGGGGGGCAATATAATATCACGTCTATTAATTGACAACAAGAGCGTTAACTAACTCTACTCAATGAGTTTTAGGGTGTAATCACCCTCAACACCCATGTCAATCAAGGATAAAATTAAGTGGCTAAAGAATGCTACATTAAATATTATCATAACAGCACATCACATGGTATATAGAAATTAAGTTTGCATTACATGTGTTAAAATAATGACGAAAACTAGATATAAAAAATATTCTTACTTTTCACAAACAAGATCATATATAAAATAAGTTATACTGAACCAAAACAGAATTTAATAAAAGATCTCACATTAATACATGACGTGGGACGTATTTAAAAGGAGTTAAATCCGTAATCAATATACAACATATTTACCAAACCTAAATGGGAATGGTGAATATAATGCAGAAAACAAAACTTAGATCCCGACCTTTCCGTACCAATTTTCTATCTGTCTGAATAAAAAGAAAAGTATATGAGACCGGCTAATTTGCTCTCATAGCCAAAATCTGGGAAAAAAACATTAAGCAAATTTATTATATTGAAGATTGGCTATCTTAGTGAAGTAAAAACACATATCATATAATAATATTTGAAATGAAACATTAGCATACTCAAATAAAACGACTTAAGTGTAACTTCCAATAAAAACCAATCATTCTTTAACTCCCTCGAGAAGCCATTTAAAAATGACGCAAATCATAAAAAATTATATAGAAAAATAATATCATTCATCCAAATCATTACATAGCCAATAGTGAATGTCAATATCACAATGCATTCCCATTGATAAAAATCATAGTCATTCAAGGCAATCACATATACGAGCCTATATGAATGATATTGTTCCAAATATGATGCAGATGATTGTCAGATTATTTATGTTATGGACTTTTCAAACCCAAATTCGAGCACCCCGAGGTAACAGATAAATATATTTACACATATCAAGAATTTAGAAACTATCAAACTTCATAATTCATATATTTTGAGCTTGTAGCCTCTAGATTTCCAGAATTTACATGAGGCACGACAAGGACTCCAGATACAGATTTGAGCTTATAGCTCTTGATAGTAGATTTAAATGAAGCACGCAGCTCCAATTCAGATTATGTGAAGCACGCAGCGCCAAGATACAGATACAGATTTACGAAATGATAGAGTATATTGACAGTCATAAACTATCCGTTTAATTACTCAGATGCAGATATAACAAAAAAATTGGCACTCAACAAATGTAGGCTCAATAGGCCTCAAAAGTAATACTTACCTTTTTGCTTAATTGTCACCCTTTTAGATATCACATCACAATTTCACTTTCAATATATGCAGTGAGATACATCAAATATACGTAACACAATGGATAAATGTATTTAATTAACATAACATCACAAAATAAACATCCATTTCAATATATTAGGATTAATTGGCAACTATAAAGCATCTAGCATATACCACATTTTTTGGAGCTTAGTTTTGCACTTCTGTCACATTAGATAAGAATCATGTATCTATCATTGCATATAGGATATCAAAATACGCAGGTGCCATTACAAATGTTAAAAAGGAAATTCATATCTTTTATATTACAAATTTTTTTTTTTTATAGCTTTTTTACTTACACTATATAGTAGTAGAGTAATCAAGGCCTGAAAGAGTCTCCTCCTTCCACTCCCTTTCTATGACTCTTTTACCATATATGAGTAAGCCAAGCACCTCAATACTTCATTAGGCCAATTAAATCAAACATATAGTAATGTATTGAGCAATGACACTAAAAATGCTTAAAACTATTTTTTTATTCTCTTTGCATTATGAACTCTATGAGAAGAATCCTGTTATATTCTCAAATCACTCACTTAAAACTAATCTCATAAATCTTAACTCCCATCAAAATACTTCTAATAATTAAATATTATTTAAAAATCATTCAACATATTACAACCAGTAATGTAATATTTTAAGTTCACTTAAACTTCCAATAACCATTCAACTATTGAAAATTCTCAATTCAATCATAATTCCTTCCAAAACCTAATTAACTAATATAGACATTATTAGAAGCTTAATTAAAACTTAACAAAACTCACAAAGGCATATTCAAAAATGAATGATCGTCTCCTTTAATCCTATCTCGTGTTGAACCGAGACCTCCGCTCCCTTAGACACTCAAGGTATGATATTTCTAACCTTCGGATGATCATTTTGCATATCAAATTCAAACTAAAGATACCTTCTTCCTTAGCTTGAGGTATGTACTTCACTCAATTTCAATCAAAATTAAAGCCTCAATTCATATGTTATTCACTCAAATAATAACTATATTAACGACATCTTAAATATCAAGTGTTTACTTCAATTAATAACATGAGAAAACAATCTCTCCTTCTAATTTCTCTTAGTTAAGAAAAAACCCTTAATCCCAATATCTTCCTTCCTAAATAATGAAAATAACATAAAACTAAATATGAAAGATTGTATTACGCTTCAGAATGATTTCCAACAAAAAATTCCTTGTGAAATCAAGTATAGGAATTCCAAATTTCCCTTCAAGCTTTTCTCTATTCTAATCCTTCTTTATTCTCTTATAGGCAATTTTTCAGCCTCTTCTTCCTCTCATTTCTTTTGCCTTTATGTTCTTATTTTAAACATCTTGCCAACTTATACTATAATGTTTAAATTACTAATTATAAACATGTTATGAGTTCAAGGCAACTATGGGACTCCTTAATTTACACTTTTAAAATTCACTTTAAGTCATGCATTAATTCTATGCTAATTACCCACACTTGTCATCCATAAGGCTTTCTTTTATTCTAATCCAATTCCCATTATCCATTCCGAATACAACACATATAATAAATCTCATGGTAAGGCCTTAACTAAAAAACATTGTCTTATTTTTGATGATTTAAACACCAAATTATTATGTACTTAATCAAAAACACTCTAATTAAGGTGCTTCAACGTGCTAGCACTTCTCCATTTGCTGTACTAGAGGCATGCTCAACCTTCTTACTTAAATTAATTCTTCCATAATCATTTCTACTTTAAATTAATTTTATTAATTTTTGTGATATTAAAATCTAATCTCTTAAGTAACAACACGTTAGATAGTTTTAAATCAAATCATATCAACTCAAAAAAGAACATAAATTTCTCACATAATAGTCTCATTATTCTCACTTGAAGTCAACTTTATTGCATTAACCATAAAACACCAATATATAGAGAGAAATGTTACTAAATAAGGCATTTTAAAAGAAACCTATTACTACGCACCCTCTTATGTCTAAAAATAGACAAAGTGCCAGACATTTTTAGGAGTTACAGAGGTTTATTCTAGATTATGAGCTATTTGACGATTAATTCAACATTCTTATCAAATGCTTAAGTTGCAACATTGTGCTTAAGGATGCCAACAATCAATTGCACCTATCATTATATAGATAATTACAAAATGCTGTGTTATTACACATTCATGTCCACAACATTTGTCATGTATCATAAATACAGATTTATGATTCAAAATGATATGGTTTGATTTAGGTCCAGAAGAGTTACATTTAGAGCGATTTCAATTCCCTGCTCCATTAAAAATATAATTTTCCAGATGAACAACTGGTTAAAAACATAAACTTACTAGTATCTCATGATTCTTATTGCTCCACTTGACATATAGAAGGAAAATGTGTGAAAATGAAACCTTGATTAATAATCATTTTAGTGAATATATTTAACCGAATAGAATTTTTAAATTCTTTAGATGGTTCTGCAAATTAACGATGTTATGTATAATAAATTTAGAACTTATTTATTGAAGTTTCGTATTATGTAACTTATTATTGATATGAGCCTCGTGAGAAATTTGAAAATTATGAATCTTGTATATTTGAGTACGAATGAAATACAGCAGTAAGACACCAAGAACTTATGATATTGTAGAGAGTATGTGGATGATATTGGGCACTAAGGCCATTTCTTAATGTAACAGAGAAGTTTGTTTAGTATATTTTTTTTTGGTATAACTTACTATGGGCTTTGGTGGCTTTTATAAGGCTCCTTACCTAGGTCCATGAGTGCGATCTCGGAAACCTCAAGGCAATTTGGGTACGTCGATAAAGGAACTTACTTGTATCAGAGCGAAAGTTACGTGTGGCCTTATTAAAGTAAATTACGGAACATTAGGGTCTATCCAACTTGTCTAACACGTTAATGCATTCTGATTCTAATGGCTAGCCATTAAGGAATAGCAATTCAAATTTAAAGTGAATGAATTTTGTTAGATAAAGATACAGACCCTCTCCTGATGTATAGGATATATCGGCCATAACCAACCAAGGAGCATGAATTTATGCTTAGAGTATGCAGGTGAACGCCACTGTGCACTAAAATGGTAGACTAGATTTTCATAATATTCATAGAAACAATAGAGAAAAAATTACAAGGGCGTGAAAACTTAAATGTAATATATAAAAGATAAATTATGTTTAAGATTCCACATCATAAAAAGCTTACGCAGAAAACATAGAGATAATTGGAAGGAATGACAGTGGCGTCCTGATCAAAAACCAAATTGCACTCTTTTCAATGGTAAAGACATTGTACGTCGTCCTACTCTAGCGTGATTGGACTTGGGGAAAAAGAGATGGTTTAAAACAAAACGTCCTTTCCAATAAATAACATTAATAATCAATAATTAAAAAATAGACCTTACCCTATAGGAGAGTATTGAACCTAAAAAATAGATTATAGGAAGTTGCCTTTTTAGTAAACTCGAGTCAGAGCTTCCTATAGTCGGACGTTGCTCCAAACTTAGGATCTAAGACATAAATAACTGTTTAAATATATAAAATTATTTTGGACTAATTTACCATTTTTATGATCAAGAATGATACTTGGTTGGATAGTTATTTAGCTAAAATTCTCTAACGGTCATATAGCTATTAGAGGACCAAATAATTAATTACATTGCCTCTTAAAATTTAACTATTGATAGATTGTGATGTGTTGCTAGAGATCGAGCAATTCTCTTTGTATACTTCTATGCGTTACATCATCACCATTTATATCCTGTTATACCTAATGCTCTAGAGTTGTTATAAGAGATTGATGATAAACTTAGGACTTTGCCAGATTCGGCACTTATTTGTAGACGTCCTAATTGACAATAATAAACGTCTAACATTAGTAAGCAAATATACCTTATCGCCAGAGTTATATATCTATCCTTTATATATATTATTTCAGAAAATACACAAATACATATCTTGATTTTTAAAAATAAAAGTCACATAGCAATACAATATAATGAACAAATAGTAGTGATCATTAATAAATTATTATATATCATCAGAATTATACTTAAAACTATGGTTTATAGTAAGATTAATTTGTGAAGCAATTAGCTTTATCAAATTTTCTGACTGTGTGTGAAATACAATATTTGTAATTAGAAGAGAGCAACCAAAGCGATTATATTGCGTCTCTTCGCGCCTTATATTTATAATAGAATTTAACTAATCTGTTCCTTTCGAGCTATACAAAGTCGCTTATAAATACACACTCACTAAGTTTTCCTTTTAGAAAATAGACCTAATATCAATGCTTAATTGCACTATAATCCTAGGCTATCACCTTAAAAAATTTCCCTGAATCAACTGTTTTGGCCTATATAATCCTATGAACTCCACCTACGAATTTCAGATGTGTACCCAAAAGTCACGAATATAGTTCGTCCTAAAAAAAATCATTGTGTTTTGTTCCAATAAAACTACTAATATTTCCATTGTTCCCTCATCGCACCATAACCATCGAGCCATTGAGTTAACATTAGATCTCTGAACCAATTTAACTCTCATCTTGGCCTCCTTATGCTAATTGCTCCCTTGAAATTCTCTTGAGCATGAAAAAGCTTTCGACAATATCAATCAGAAAAAAAGAGAAATATGGATACCTTTCATATTGGAAAGTGATCTATGTCCATCGCCCCTCATTATTATTTTGCATTGGTATGGCCACATCCATTTTCACCACGAATTACGCATATATTCTCTCTAAATACTAGTGAAATTTTTTTGCACTTAACTTTTAAAATTCTTCTATATAATTAGCCTACATTTTTTGTGACCTGTTTTGAATATTAAAATCCATGTGAAAGATCCGTGAATTGGATATAAAAAGCCCAACCATTGTCAGTTAACTTGTTGTGGATTCTCTCTAGGTGCAAAGCCTCAATAATAATTAGGTTTTGAAAAAAAAAAAAATCCGAAGGTCCATCATTTAACACTCTATCAAGTTTATTTTCGATGAAAAACATTGGATATAAAATGATTTGTTTCGACAATACTTCATTATCAATCTCATCACCGGTCTCCAACACTTTTGCAATAGTCGTTTTAAAATCCACATAATTAACTTAGTTCATTAGTTAGTAATCGACCAACAATACCAAACATTGTCGATTTTCGTTTGATACTCCTCATCTCTTGCGACCATTCTTCAAAACTCAATGCCCTAAATCTTCTTCTAGCGATTCAAACCTTAACGATACACATCCTTTAATAGAGGGGATGAGCATTTATTGATATTGCTTTTTACTCTCGATATTAAAGAATAAGAGTTCTAACTGCTTAGGATTTAAAATTTATAAAAGATTATTGGGTTTTAAAACATACAAATTTGTAATGAACGGTGTTGTAAAGAAATCAAAATCGATGATTGATGAATCAAGACCAGGGTTTAAAACAGAATTAATAGACTATAGTTAACGTGGGCTA
>NW_023591615.1:1853330-1883593 GCF_014843425.1 Jatropha curcas | reverse complement strand
AAAAAAAAAAAAAAAAAAAAAAAAAAAAAAAAAAAAAAAAAAAAAAAAGGGGGGGGAAAAAGAGGAAAGAAATTTTTTTTAAAAAAAATTTTAATAAGACGACCTCAATAAAGAAAAACATACCCTTGAAAGCAGTGTACCTAGAAACGAGTTGGGTAAAACGCCCGAGTAACGGTACTAACGGAGCTCACTCCCCAATGCCAGCTGTCTGGTACCGGAATCTAGTAAGGAACAGCAAATCGCATCCAAAAACCTCCGAGCCCAGTGATGGCAAGTGGATAAATCGGCTGGAGTCAAAGTGTCAAATACTCTCCAAAACCGAAGATGGAATGAATGTGTTGCAATCGTTCCACACCGCTCCATCAGTGCAAGCGCAGGTGGGCCAGGAACCGGGGCTGAGTCCGGCAGAGGACCCCGAGGCATAATCCGCCTAATCAGCAGCGACCAACTCTAGATCGCATCGGGGGGTCTAGTAAATCCCCGAAAAAGCAGAGGCATCGGTAGAAAGAACCCGCCAGCCCGAGCCCTTACCAAGATGACTGTGTAGAAATTTATTCAAAACAAAAGAGTTAAGCTAACATTTGTTTATTTTTTGTTTTCCCATTGCAGGAAATAAAACATTCAAAGGTGGCCAGACAGAGTCGCGTCACCAACTTGCAGCTGCGTCGCGCAACTACAGAAGCTGCGCACGTAGCTTTGTCAAGAGCCCGCGTCCCCTGGCTCACAACTGCGGCACGGAACTGTTCTTCCAGAGACAAGCTGCTGGACGCGTCCTGTCGAAGGTAAGGAACCAGGGAATCCTAATCATTAATCTACAGTTCTGGTTTCTCTATGAGTTACAGGTGTGACAGTCGGAATTCAACATGGCATACATCCAAGGCAGCAAATATAAGGTATCAAGATGTTGCCAACCAAAATAAAATCCGAGGTTCAGCGACAACAGGGTCCGGCACAGATTCAAAACAGCTGCGCACTCAGCGTCGCCTAAAGCACAGCCTGGCGTCATGCCACTGATCGCGAGAACAGTTGGCGGTCACGCAACTGTTTCACATAAGAACAGCTGTGTCACGCAACTGTTCCACTAAGAACAAAGCTGCATCAACACACTCCTACTCATCCTCTGCATGACGCCACTGTTGGACGGCAGACAGCATAAAAAATCGCAACAACATTCTTCAACAAAAATACCCAGGGCAACACTAAAGTAAAAATTCAGCGTAAGTTACTTACCCCCTCAGATTGGGGAACCCCGCGTATCGCGTCGTATCCGTGCGGAATCGAGAAATCAGAGCCCGTAACCGGGAAAAGTGAAGAGATCGCGTCCCAGGTGTAAGGGCGTTATGGGCTTGACAGGACCGATCGCACGCCGGCTCCGAAGACAGGAATGTCCCGGGAATCACGCCCAGAATAATCCAATCTGGTGGTGTAGGCAGAATGCAGGGATTCTGGGAAGATGGGCCAAATAGCTGGTCCAGAAGTTTTGGAAGTTTTGAAAAAGTTTAAAAGTGAAACGAATGAAATGTAAGCTTATTTATAAGGAAAAATGGGGGCCCAAGCCCATTCACACCCCCATTTAAGCGTCCAAGATGGCTATTTAAGCAATTTGGAGTCGAGTGTGCGGCTCGTACTACTTTTAGCATTCCCATCCTACTCGCCACACAGGGGGCAAATCATTAATTGCCTCAAATTTACCCCTCAGATAAGTTTTCTTTCAAAACACCGCATCAAGAAGGGTGATACCCCTTGACAATTTAGGAACTAGAAAAAATTTAACAAAATTTTTGCCTAAAATTTTTGCTAAAAATTTCAAACAAATTTTTGCCAATAAAAAAATATATATAATATAAAATTTTTCAAAGGTTTTGCCTTTAAAAAGAATATATTTTTGGTCCCGAGTCGGAAATTCCAGACTAGGGCAAAGTAAGACTCTTTTTGCCCTGATGAAGAAATTTAATTTCCAAAATTATGAATTATTAATGCATGGGGGCAGTGTTATCTCCAACATTTAACAAAGGTCGAGATCTGTTTGTACACGAAATCGCCTTTTCTCTCTTGAATATTTTTCAGGTCAACCGGTGAAATGGTTTTCCCGAAGCCGTTTGATCCCCAAGCAGTGATGATGTATGTGCGAAGGCTGTTTTGGATCCTTTTCTCGATTAGTTGACTGCATTATGAGCTGAGCGAATCAAGACAAATCCTTCGAGCGCAATTGAGACCGAGCTTTCGCAAGGTGGACTCAAGCCAATCAGACCCCGCGGCTTTGGAGTTGTTCACAGATCCGACTGGAGCCCGACAAAGCCGATTAAAACCAAGCTTTGGGAGTGGCCAGATGAATCAAAACAAACATTCCATCCAACGCTAAGATGACGGCCGCGTCAGCAGGCCACTTTTTAACATTAATCGTTTATGCAATTAATGATAAAGTGGGGGGGCATAACTGTTGACGCGTGTTTTTATGCCCCTGCCTGATCCAATGATGATACGAGGCATGCTGAAATGAATGGATTAAATGAATTCTAGAAGTCTTTGTAATCCAGGATTTAAAATTAAAAAAAAAAAAAGATGTTAAGTCTTTGACTGGGTCATAGCTGAGTGACGCAGCTATAAAGCTGCGTCACGCAGCTATGTTAGCTACAATGACGTTTTTATATTTAAACGACATGTAGCTCTGGGTACAAGCAAGCAAAGGCCGCGTCACGCAGCTATGCTCTGTGACCTAACTTTATAAATAGATCTTTTTCTCACGTTTGAAAGGACTTTTGACGATTTTTAAAAACCCTAAAAAACTTATTGTGCGCTAGTTTTCTCTAGACAACTCCATTGATGTTCCTTTGAAGAAAACAGCCATTAGAGATCAATTTTTAGGTGAATTAAATCATAAGGAGAGAAAATCAAGAGAGAGGAATGAAGGGACATCTAAATCCTTGGTAACCGAGCTCCTGGATTGCTTTAAAACGCATCGTTCGTTAAGGCATTTTAAGCTGTTTACAATCCTCAATCTAGGATTAGGTAATTCCTTTTAACACCTTTAATACTTTTATTTCCATTGATTATTTATTTTGTTTGTTTTAGTATTTTAATCTTAGTTTAAATTGTATTCTGTTCATTTTAGTCATTCGAGGTTGTCCAAAATAATATTTAAATAACAAAACGATTTAACAAACAATTTAAAACAGAGCTCGGACCAAAGCAGCTGCATCACGCAGCATAGTGGAACCCGTAACGGGACTGGCAGTTGCGTGACGGAACTGTTCGTCGTTCCAAAATTCTGTTCTTTACCCAGAACAGTTCGTCACACACAATGGATCCGTAACGGATCCTAGCAGATGCGTGACGGACTGTTCATTACAAAACATTATTTTTTTTATGCTATGTGTTCTGCTTTTCCGAGTTTATAAACAGCTGCGCACGGCAGCTATTAGTTGCCGTTATGCACTGTTCTTCCATAGAACAGCTGCGTGAACGCGACTGTTCTAGGGTTCCAAAACGATTTTTTGTCCTTTTTTTGTAAAAAAAATAATTTTTGTAAAAAAATAAAATTTAAATTTTCGCACAGATAAATCCGAGTGACCAACTAGATGAAAGATTACAAATTTAATTAGGTTTAGAATATTAAAATGTAATTATGCATGATTTGGGTTTCCGATTTTTGGGTTCCAAATTTTTTTATTCAGGATAAAATTGTAAATTTTTTTTAGGTTCGGTTTGTGGCCCGCCCTGTTAACCCATAAGGCCAAAGAGTGGGTCCTTTTTATTTATTCGATTTAAACTGCTTGGTTTGGATGATTTGGATGATTATGGATGCATGATTGAAAAATTTGGATTGGACGTTAATTAATTTTTCCAAATATAAAGAACTCGGTTTCGATTCCAATTTCGGGTTGGGTTTAAATAAATAAATAAATTGGCTTTCTAACTAAAATAAATTGAGAAATCGTAGGTTAAAAGATGGCCAGTTTTTTTTCGAAGCGTTCGGCTTCAATGGCCGATGTACCCATCCTTACCCAGATGCGCATTGGGTGCGCCTGACCAAGTTTTCTAAATAATTTGGGCCCTTAAATAAATTGGGTTTAAATGGAGTCACTTTTTAAAAAATAAAATGGGAATACGGTCCCATTGCCGAAAAAATCGTGTGGCGACTTCAAACGTTTTATAAAGACCTGATTTATCGCTATCGTATCCAATAAATGTTTTGGTCTCACTTTTTCACAAATAAGATCACTTTTTTCCCACCCAAAAATGTTTTTCGTGGTCGCTCGGGGGGCGATACGAAAACACATCTGTTTTTAAAATGCTTTGAGAAAAAGCAATCTGAAGCTTGACACAAATTCTCTTCTGTAATCTTTGACATCCAAACCCGTCATATCCATTTCCCCCTAATAGCTCTTTGCAACGTCTGAGGAAATGCCCGTAACACATCCTCTCATCTACGGTCCATCTGGGCAACACGAAATGAATACTCAGACAAATGAGACCTTGGGTATTATCTCCTCAAATAAGGTATGTTTAAAGTTCTTGAAGAAGTAGAAACTTATGGGTCTTCAAGACATATTCGGCCAATGAAAATTGGTGACTGATCTTTTTTCTTTCAAAACCACGACATCCTTCTCCACCTTATCTTCAATTCTGCTAACTGCTTTATCAGATCCGTTCTCAACCAGACCACATTACCTACTGATGCTTGGTTACCCAAAGTGGTTCTTAGGGGCCCTCCCTTTCAACAACTACAGGAAGACGGTTGGTTACTTGAAGAAGGAGGAACCTAATTCTGTGCCCTCTCTTTGAGCAAAAGCAGTGGCTAATTATAGTCAGATATAGCCTTTAACTGGGCTGGAGAAAAAAACCTGTCTCATTCACACCAACTGTCAGCCTCTCAACTACACTAGATTCTGAACCAGAAAACCAAACCAAATAAACCTTGAACTAACCACAGAACTACGAGCGCGCTCGGGATTGGGGCACTCTAACAAGACATTGACCAGGATGTCGACGCCAAAGACTCCCCGAAGTGATTTTCCGGGAACGGATTAATTCTTCTGGCGATAGATAAAAGGACAATGAGTTAAGAGGGGGTTCTGCATGTTGCCATGAAGAATATAAGGCCCACATAGATGAGAATGCAATCTAATGTGCTAACAACCAGTATGGAAATAAGAAATCTTCATTTTTGATGACTGGACCTAAAATTCGGCATGAAAATAACGATAAGCAAATAATTTTACTTTGTACTCAACATTTCCGGCATTATCTGTCGTCGACCGTTCTTTTTGGATTTTACAGTCGGCTATTTCTTCTCTCGAGTCCCTAATTTTGCCTTGGAATGAAGATATTATTCCAAGCGGGATATTTCTTATTATTATTTTTGTTTTTTGGTGTCCCTTACTTTTTGCCTTGGGAACAAGATGGGTCCCAATGTGGGATCTTATTTTGGGGATTAATTACATAATTTTTGCAATCGCTCACGCTTACTTTCAAATAACCGAGAAATGTGAAAATTCAAGGAATCGCAACCCCCTTATAACTCCCTTTGTATTTTGGGTATCAATTCACTGAATAAACGATTGGCATTATGTTTATTAAAACGAATTAAAGGCCACTCTCAAAATCAAGACAAACGTCCAACCAAAAATTAAGCTTCTTGTTAATTGCATGGCTGAAACGAAAAAATATCAAGTGTATGCATGAATGTCACAAGCATATGAACAGTTTATAACACGCAGGGAACGGGAGTTGGGAAATGCATGCCCTTCCGACATTATCTCTCCCCACAGGAATTCCGTTGGTAAAAAATTTCGACATCTTGTTTCCTAGGATTTGTCTAATCTCGACAACTCAGCAGGGGTTTTGAGATTGGCGATATAAACTCTCGATATGAATGCGACAAAACACAGCAAAACAGACTCAGGTTTTCCTTATGGGGAAGTGACTAGGGCCTTTCAACTACAATGCTGGACTTAGTCCATTGGGCCCTTACAAGGTTCTGGGTTCCGCGTAAACAAGGATCGGGCTTCCCACTGGCCCCTACTCCTTTTGACGCACCTTTTAAGGTACTAAGGCTGCGGTTGGTAAAAATTGCTAATTCTCAGGTCGATGTGCCTAAAACGCAAGGTTTTAGGCTGGATCCACCTCTTAAGTTACAACAATACCGAAGGATTATTTCATGGTTAGAAAGTGGTGAGAAGAAAGGAATCAGTATGGATGCAAGAAACTTAGAAGAATAAAGGAAAGCGAAATACAAAACAAGGACGATTAAAGAATTTTTCCGACGGCGTTTCTAACCAATTTTAATTTCCAATTTAGAAAATGTAGGTTTTTAGAGTTAATTCCCTAATTACAAACAACGACTTAATTATTAAAAATAACTGGGGGATAGCGGGTTGCACTCCCAGTAGAGTCCGCCATATGTTTTCGTACCCCCCCCCCCTCCGGGTGACTTGAAAAACAATTCTTTTTTATTTATTATTTTTTATGTTTGTTTATTTTATTTTGATGGTTTGGAAAGTATCTTATTATGAAAAGTGTGATAAACATTTTATTAGATACGATGTCCGATAAATCGGTCCTTAATAAACGGTTTTTTTGAGTCGCCACCGCCATTATTTCGGCAATGGGACCGTTTTCAATTTTATTTTGTAAAAACGGTGATTTCCATTTAAACCAATGTTATTTAAGGCCAAATTATTAAAAAAAGCTGGTCAAGGAGCGCACTAATGCTGATTCTGGGTAAGGGAATTGGGTACGCCGGCCCGTTGGAAGCCGACGCCGGGAAACGGCCTCTTTTAACCTATGATTTAATTTATTTAGTTAAAAAGCCAAATTAATTTATTTACTTAAACCCAACCCAAATGAATCGGAATCCGAGTTCTTTATATGAAAAATTACTTAATTCAACTCCCAAATCAAATCCAATTATGCCGCATTTATAATCATTCAAACAAAGTGGGAATCCGATTAAATCGAATAAATAAAGACCCGCTCTTGCCTTATGGTTCAATGGCAGGCTCACAAACCGACCTGAAAATACCATTCTACCGAATTCAAAATTAACGCCAAAAAAAAAACAAAAACCAAAATCATGCATAATTATTATTTCATTCACCTTTTAAATCACATTTAATTTTTTTATTTAATACCTAAAACATGCAAACTACTAAACAACCCATAATTTATTTCATTTTTGTCATTTCAACCTAAAATGTAAATTAATACAAATAAATACGCAAAATTACATTTTAGTACTTAAACTTATTAAATGTAATCTAATTCATATTGGACATCTTCGGATTTTATTGGAGAAATTAAACTTTATTTTTGTGCAAAATTTATTATTTTTTTTTAAGAAAAACATAATTTCTGGAATCGTTAGAACACTGCGTCACGGATCTTCTAGTTCTAGTGACGGAATTTTTTAATAGTTCCCGCTGGCGGAAATTGTCCCTAAATACTCCAAATCTATTGAAACTTATTTTAAATCCACAATCTGAAATAGAACACTGGTATAGAAATAAAAATTTTTGGAATATGAACAGATCCGCCACGCTCTTCCAGATCCGTTACGATTTGTTGGTTTGCGTGACGCAACTGCCTCTGGCCCAAGCTTATTTTTTCAAAATGAGTTTGTTAAGATCATTTTTTTATCTAAAATATGCTTTAAGAAAACTTAAAATGGACCAAAGATGGACAGAATACAGTTTTAAAGAAGCTTAAACTATTAAAACCACAAGTAAATAAAAAATACAAAGAAGGGTAAAGGAGTTTACCTAACCTCAGATTGAGGATTGTAAAGTGCTTTAAATGCCTTAGCAAATGATCTTAAGACCTCCCAGAAGCTTTAATTCACCAGGATTCAACACACTTATTCTTTTCTCTCTTGATTTTTTCTTTTTATGATTTTTAATTTTTACCTAAATTGAATATCTAATGGCAAATTTTTCTTACAAATGACTATGAAAAACTCTCAAAAAGAGTCTTTGTGAGAAAAAATAATAGCCGAAGAGTGAGTTTTTCCAAAAGCCCCCTCAGAATGAGAGAAAAAATTTATAGATGTAGGGCAGCAGAGGATAGCTGCGTCACGCAGCTTACGGCTAGGTGACGGATATGGTAGATGCGTGACGCAGCTTCCTTTTTGGACCACAGCCACGTGTCGCTCAGACAGAACAAAAAATCGTTATGTCGTCATTTTTTGTGACGTCATACAAATCCAAATTGTATTTGGATTAGAGTTGCGTGACGCAACTGACAGTGCACGCCTGTTTAGCTGCGTGATGCAACTCTGACCCAACCAGAAACTTAAAATCGGTTTAATTTAAATCCTTGGATTAAAAGACTTCTAGATAGCATTAACCCTTCATTATAGCATTTAACCCTTCATTCCGTCATTTCCTCGTACCTCTTCGGATCAGGCGGGGCATAAAGACACACTGTCAAGAGCGTGAATTTGAAATGCGTAGATTTTGTGATTTTATTATTAGTGTATGAGCATATGCTCGTTCATTTGAAGTGGCCATTAATGATAAGAAGCTACGATTCAATATGCGTCAGGTTTCAGCCCTTGATATAATAGGCGGACAGGCTTATTTGTGTGGAATGGGGGGTGGTCTTTTCATTAGGCCACGATTGTGGTAATGGTGTGGCTGCTTTCAATTAGGCCACGATTGTGTGATGGGGGTGGCACTTAACATAAGGCAACGATCAATCGTTGCTTATATTCTCTGTTTCCTAAGTGGTATGCCGACCCCTGGAAAAATAATTTGTTTAAGGCAATTAAACGAATTGAGATCATATTATGTTAGTAAGCTTAACTGTTGAACATTAATGATTATGGTTATCAAATGAATTTTCAAAGCATGATATTTCGGTAACATGGGTTTAAAAAATAATAAGTATATGTATTGGTAAGTCATAAATGTGGCAAGTAATGAATTGTAGTGAATTTATGAGTTGAAAGAATTAAATTCTTTATGTTATTAATTAATAGTTTATTTGATATTTCTTTTGCTATAAATGTAAATGTATGTTGAAATTTATTGATTTTATGTAATTTGTGTTTTAAGTAAGTTGTCATTGCAACTTTAATAAGTATGTGAATTATGAGCACCACTGAGTTTTGTACTCAGCGTGTTGATTTTTATCACGCGCAGGTTAAAGACTGTGGATGCTGCTTGAAGACTAGTAGAGTAGCATCAGAGTAGAAGTGACTATTGTGGTAGTAGTAGATTGAGATTTATGTAATTAAGAATTATGGCATGTATAAGTATTATATTTTCGGTAAGTATTATAATTAGGAGAATTATGTTTATTTGAATTATAACTTAACATGTATTAGCAATTATGTTGGTGTATAATCGAATCAAGCATAAGATTCATAAATGAATTGAAATATAAAATATTTCAAGAGAGTTGGTATGATTAGTTTTATTAAGACTTGATATAAGTTTAATATTTGAATGCATTAATGGATGAATATTGAAAATCGCCTATTTGAGGATTTAATATAGTTAGAAAATATAGAAGGTTGTGTTATGAATGATTATATTTGGAGTTGTTGGGGATGTTGGAAGTTTATTGGGAGTATTTTTGTATTCACAATGTTGGCCGAGCTCAGTTTTAAAAGGGAAAGTTTCTACAGTATTTCGTAGGATTTTTCCATCTATTTTCAAAAAAAAAAAAAAGAGAGATGAAAACGAAATGAAATGATTATCTAATAAAAAAGAAACATATAATAAAAAAAACATATTACTCGCTAAACTTGTGAATACTCAATTATTTCTAATTCATAATCTAATTTGTTATGTTTTGACTTGTTCTACTGCATTTCAGTCATTATTTCCATTTTTCTAGCTGAGTTGTTAAACATGGAGGCATGTTCCATGGTTGAGCTTAAATATAGGAATTTCTGTTATCCTTTTTTTGTATTTAAGCACATTTGCAGTTAATAAAAATACAGTACACTGCAATATTCTTTTTTTTCCTCTGTTATTTCTTAGTTTGCCCTAACAAACTGGTATCAAAGCCCTCTTCTTAAGGGACTTGTGAGGAATTTGAGTGTATGTTCACCAAAATGGAGGCTTCGAGTGCAGAAACTCCTTTCAATGCCATTGCACCTCCAGTGTTCAATGGAGAAAATTATAAAGTTTGGGCAATCAGAATGGAGGCTTACTGATACGGAATGGCTACCACTCAAACATAGAACTCAAGAAAGCATGGAAAACACTTAAGTTTCTCACATTGATGGAGCATGGGGAACACCTAAGTTTCTCACATTGATGGAAGCACATGTGGAGTTGGAACCTGAATTTCCAGCATATGGCATGCCTAGACAGTGCCATGTTAGCATGCCCGTGCAAGGTGGCACGCCCAAGACCGTGCAAGCTACTGCCTTTCAAGGAACAACATATGAATCGGAGCACGCCCGTGCCATTCAGCACGCCCCAGGCCGTGCACCTTACTGACTCTCGCGGAGGAAACTCTTCCATGTGCGCACGCCCGTGCCAGTCAACACGCCCCAGGCCGTGCACTCTCCTGCCTCTCGCAAGGGACACACATCCATGCGCGCACGCCCGTGCGCCTTGACACACCCCAGGCCGTGCACTTCTCTGCCTCTCGCGAAGGAAACCACACCATCCGCGCACGCCCGTGCGCCTTGGCACACCCTCCAGACCGTGCCCACCTCTGCCTCCTGAAATTTTAGTTAGTTTATTTTGAGTTTTTGCTTTGTTAATGGGTTGGGCCTTCTATAATTCGGCCACCCTTGGTTATTTTAGCCTTGGTTTGTTTAGATTTGGTCAATCTTTAGTAGATTTGGATTAGTTATCCAAATCCTTAAGTTGTTAAGATTTGTTAGTCATATCCTTAGTTGGTTTAGATTTGCTAAATCCTAATCCTTAGCTGATTTCTCCTTAGCTAACTCAAATCCTCTAAAAGGATCTGACCTCTTTAGATTAGTATAAATAGCTTGTTATTTGTAATTAATCATCAATTATTCAATGAAATTAAAAGACTACTTTCCTTCATGCTTACGGCGTGTTCATGTTTTTTAGAGAGTGTGAGATTGATTCCTTATATTGCATCAGAATCAAGGTAAACTTTCAAATTCTTTGTGGCCGTTTATCTTAATTCTTTTAGCTCTATTATTGGTGTTCTTGCTTCTTTAAGCATTAGGCGAATTCATATCAATTCCCCTTTTCCTCAAGTGTTCGGTCCTCGAATCTGGTTTAAACACAACATGTCCTTCTCTCCATTGTTGGTATGGTTGGTAATAGCCCTTGTTCTTTATGTTCGTATGAACGCCTAAGTCTTAGCATGCATCATCCTTCACCAATTAGGCTTTTTCTTCATTTTAGGAAATAATCTGCAACAAAGAAACAGAACTAGAAGGTAGAGAAGAAGTGTTAATGTTAGTCTCCAATGTTAGTCAAACTATGTGAAAACTCCTTGAACCGAATCATCAAGACTGGTCTATTCTCTCTCACACTGTTTTGGATCTCTCTCTTTTTCACATACACAATTTGTTTCTCTTTTTCACTCACTATTGTGCGCGCATGGGATTTGATAATAAATAAACAATCATTTATAATAAATAATAAACATAAAATAAAAAAATACTTAATTTCTTATTTTAATATAGTTAGTTAAATTCTCAAAATTATTATCACTATTGAAAAATATAATGCTAGAAAAGACACAAAAAATAATTAAAAAAATATTAATTTTTTCTTGATAATAAAAAGAATAGGTTGATTACATTGGTATGTGGGGCAGTCTCATGTACTACGAGTTAGGTTACACGAACACGGGGTACGAGATACGGGAACGTATAATAAATAAATAATCATTTATAATAAATAATAAACATAATAAAAAAAACTTAATTCTTATTTCAATGATTATCTTAGTGTATGTGGTAGTCTCATATACTAGAAATTAGATTGCACGGACACAGGACATGAGATACAAGAATGTATGGGATACGATAATAAATAAATAATTATTTATGAACATGGGACATGAGATATGAAAATGTACGGGATACGATAATAAATACACAATCATTTATATTAAATAATAAACATAAAATAAAATTAATTAATTTCTTATTTCAATATAATTAGTTAAATTTTCAAAATTATTACCACTATTGAAAAATAAAATGTTAGAAAAGACACAAAACGAATTTAAAAAAAAAAAAAAACAATTAATGTTTTCTAGGTAATAAAAAAATTCTTGATTGATTACCTTGGTGTATAGGGTAGTCTTATGTACCAAGAGTTAGGTTGCAAAGACACGAGATACGAGAACATATGGGATATGATAATAAATAAACAATCACTTGTAATAAATAATAAATAAATAATAAAGAATACTTAATTTCTTAATGATTACCTTATTATATAGAGTATTCTCATATACAAGAAGATAGGTTGCACGGACACGAGACACGAGATACGGGAACGTACGGGATACAATAATAAATAAACAATCATTTATAATAAATAATAAATACAAAATGAAAAACACTTAATTTCTTATTTCAATATAATTAGTTAAATTCTTCTTATTTCAATATAATTAGTTAAATTCTCAAAATTATTATCAATATTGAAAAATACAATGTTAGAAAAGACACAAAAGTGAATTAAAAAAAAAAAACAAACATAATTTTTTCTTGGTAATAAAAAAAATCATAGTTGATTATCTTGGTGTATAGGATAGTCTCATGTACCAAGAGTTAAGTTACACGGATACGGGACACGAGATATGGAAACCTATAAGATATGATAATAAATAAACAATCATTTATAATAAATAATAAATAAAAAATAAAAAATATGTAATTTCTTATTTCAATATAATTAGTTAAATTCTCAAAATTATTATCACTATTGAAAAATACGATATTAGAAAAGACACAAAAATAAATTAAGAAAAACACTTAATTTTTTCTTAGTGATAAGAAAAAAAACACCCTGGCTAATTACCTTCGTGCATATATGGGATCGTCTCATGTACCAAGAGTTAGGTTATACAGTGAGATATGATAATAAATAAACAATCATTTATAAAATAAATAACAAACATAAAATAGAAAAATATATAACTTTTTATTTCAATATAATTAGTTAAATTCTCAAAATTATTATCACTATTAAAAAATATAATATTAGAAAAGACACAAAAATGAATTAAAAAACACTTCATTTTTTCTTGATAATAAAAAAAAATCTTGGTTGATTACATTGGTGTATGGGGTAGTCTCATATACTAGGAGCTAGATTATACGGACACGAGACACGAGATATGGGAACGTATGAGGTACAATAAATGAATAGTTATTTATAATAAATAATAAACATAAAATAAAAAATACTTAGTTTCTTATTTCAATATAATTAGTTAAATTTTTAAAATTATTATCACTATTGAAATAAACAATAATAGTGTGTTTCCATTTTTTTTGTAGGTCATATCATGCGTGGTTATTGCTATTACATACAATAGTGAAAGGCTTCGCAGGATCCTCAAGAAGGCAAATATTAGCATTGTAACTTTTTAGCATATCTGAATGAGATACAATTGTATAATACATTTCACAATCATTTTATCATACAATTTTGTTAATTTTGAATGATGTTATAAAGATTATTTCAATTTTCAATATTGCTCCACGCATCACCCGGGTTCTAATACTAGTTAATTCAGTAACAAAAAGAAAATAAAAAATTGATATTTAGAATATAACTCTTTTGGAAACTCAACATATAATAAGAAATAAATTATATTAAAAAATTACCAATTTGAATTTCAAAAATTAAACCTCTCTTTAATTGAAAATACTGTAATTTAATGAAATTTGATGTTGATAGAAAAAAAAAATTATAGCCAAGTCAATAAATGTAAATTACAAAGCAAATAATGCTAGGATCTAATTTTATTTCTCTATTTTTCTAACTTTCAAATAAGTAATTAATTAGTATAAAAGATTACATAAAAGAAACGTTCTATACTCGCCAAATAAATCTCAATTTTTCCCACAACCATACAAAAAAGATTAGTATACTTTTTTTTTCTTTTTTATTATTTATATGTATTTGTTTAAAAAATAATTTTTAGAAAGTCCAATCAAATATAGAATGTAATTTTGTAATTTTCTTTTTTTTGTCTGAACCATAGGTATCCCAAGTTCACTTGGCTAAAACTAAATCCTGCTTGCACTAAGTCGGGCCCAAGAAAGGGTAAAGTGCTCATAGTGAATATTGGCTCTATTCATGAGGATTGAACCCTCGATCTTACTTAAGGGAGAAGAGTGCCGAACCACTCATCCAAACACTCATTGGTATAAAATGTAATTTTTGAATTGGACTATTTTAAGATATTCTAAATTTCATGAAGAGCGATATCGGAAATCTCATTATTTTCCACTATTCTCACATTTATATATATAGTTCTTTTTATAACGTGTGATGCACGTTGACTATACTCGTTATATGCTCATTTTTTATACTCGTTTAAATTTTTTTTATTTATATAATTAAATTATAAAATTCTTATTTAGATTGCAATAAATATAGTGATTTTTATATATAAAGTAAATTTTTTTTTTTTTTTAGTTATATGTCTTGCACTTGTAATATCTCATTGAAAAAAAATTTATATATTTATTTCTCTCATTAAAATAGCAATTTAAATATGAAATATGTCATTTATATTTTATTCAATATACTGGTTCATATAGTTTTTATTATACACTAGTTGCTTTTATTTTTTGTTTAAGTACCAAATTGATTTATAAAAATCATCATATACCTTTTATCAATCCATCATAATATATACCTTTTATTTTACGTTTTATAATTAACTTACATATTTTTGTTAATAACTTTCACTATAATCTCTTTTAGTAAATAAATATACTTTAATAATAAAGAGCCTGTACAACAATAATGTTTTAGGAGCGTTCAATGTATGACTAGCGTTAAAACACTATATTTATCAATTTGATTGTTTGGTAATTTAATATTTATAATAGCTGTTAGAGGTTAAGGAGCGTTGCACCAACATTAAATCCCTTAACATTTAGCATTTTAAGTTTTATTTTTTGACAGTCTTATCCATTTATTTTATTTTTCCCTATTCTTAAGGCTTACAATTTTACTTGCAATAACACTCCTTTGAATTTGGTACTCTTGTTATTTATTTAATTTTCTTCCTCAAATCTCAAGAGAATATATGTCATTTTAATTATTTAATTATTTATTTCTATTGTATTAAAACAAGGATAAGAGCATGTTGTCAAAATTAAATAACATTAGAAAAAAAATTTTCTTGTCTTTTCATTTTAATTTATAAGAAATAATTTTTTGTTATAGAAAAAAATTGAAATAAAAAAATATGATAATAATTTAGAAAAAAAACATTTTTTTTACATATATATCTCTTATTTTTTTATCATATTTTTTTATCAATTAGTCCATTTCAGTTTTATGGCTATAATTTAAAATTTTACATTATAATGTCTTTTTTTATCATTTTAATTTTAACAGCTAATCAAACATATATTTTTATTGGACACTTTTGTTTTAAGCCACTATATAAACAGCTAACAACTAACATCAAACAGCTAACAGTTATTACAACAGCTAGTATTACCGAACAGACTCAAAATGAAAAACTAATCTAATAAATCAAATGAAGTATTTATAAATAATAATAATTTTTATTTTTATTTTTTTAGCCAATCAAAATCATGAAATCATTTAAAAATTTATTTAAAATTATATCCTTAAATAAAAAGAATATGAATTGAATTAAATAAAGATATCAATATAAATAAATCAAATTCCGAGATGTATAAAAATAAATATTTTTTGGCAACCAAATAGAGTGCAATTTATAATTAAAGAAATTTAACCATACCCTTTTTTAAAATCAAAATCTGAATTATCTAGATATATTTATTTAAATAAATTTGAAAAAATAAAAATTTTCAAATGCCGCTCTATGTAAATTCATTTAAAATAATAATGTTCGAAGATAAATTACAATAATGTAATAAAAATAAAGTAATATAATAATACTAAATTTATTAAGTTAATTATTAATATTTAAAATAATAATATAATGAAATAAAACATAATTAGACATAATAGATAATAGTAAGCAAAATTTAAATTTTTAAATACTAATTATCTATATGCATTATCTATTAAAAAAATATTAAAAACATCTAATCAAATTTATATATATATATAATATAATATATATATAATTATATATTATATATACTCATTATTTTAAAAACTAAAAATTTTGTATAACTTCATTATTTAAATAACTAAAATTTGTTTGTTTAAAATTTTATTTTTTTAAAATAAAATAAATTGTAATGGTTGGTGATTTATAAATAATAATAAATAAAATATTAAGAGTGCAAGAAAGCATAAGAATACAAATGTCCCTACAGCCAAACAGACATCGTACCGTAAACTCGTATTGTTTCTTTATGCTGCTGAACTGAACCCTCTGCATTTCTCTGGATTGCTCTTTTCTCACTATAGGGTTCCTTCCAAAACACTTTTTCCAAGATACTCTTGTACTCTAGTCTTGAAACTCTTAATCCAAACTTCCAACATTTTTCTTTCTCGCATCAGGGTTAGGTTTCATCTTCTGAATCTGCAGTTTCAATGGCAGCACCGGCAGTCTCCCAGCCTAGATCCTCCAAGACCGAGTCTTATGTTGACAATAAACGCAAGGAGGATATCCGCCACGCTAATATAGTTGCCGCCCGAGCTGTAGCCGACGCGGTTCGGACCAGTCTGGGCCCTAAAGGAATGGACAAGATGATTTCGACTGCGAGCGGCGAGGTTATTATCACCAACGATGGTGCTACCATTCTCAACAAAATGGAGGTCCTTCAGCCGGCAGCAAAAATGCTTGTTGAGCTCTCAAAGTCGCAGGACTCTGCCGCTGGTGATGGTACCACTACCGTCGTAGTTATTGCTGGTGCGCTGTTGAAACAGTGTCTCTCGCTCCTATCCAGTGGTATCCACCCTACGGTAATTTCTGATTCTCTTCATAAAGCTTCTATTAAAGCTGTTGATGTATTAACTGCCATGGCTGTCCCTGTGGAATTATCCGACCGTGAATCCCTAATTAAATCTGCAAGCACTTCGTTAAACAGTAAAGTAGTGAGTCAATATTCCACCCTTCTCGCCCCATTGGCGGTTGATGCAGTTCTGTCTGTAGTTGATCCTGCCAAGCCTGATTTGGTGGACTTGAGGGATATTAAGATAGTAAAGAAGCTAGGTGGTACTGTGGATGACACAGAGATGGTTAGAGGTTTGGTGTTTGACAAGAAAGTTAGTCATGCTGCGGGTGGGCCCACAAGAGTTGAGAATGCTAAGATTGCAGTCATTCAATTTCAAATTTCACCTCCAAAAACTGATATAGAGCAGAGCATTGTTGTTTCTGATTATACACAAATGGATAGGATTTTGAAGGAAGAGAGAAATTACATTTTGGGTATGATTAAGAAGATTAAGGCAACTGGGTGCAATGTATTGCTGATTCAGAAGAGTATCTTGAGAGATGCAGTGACAGATTTGTCTCTGCATTATTTGGCAAAAGCTAAGATTTTGGTAGTTAAGGATGTGGAGAGAGATGAGATTGAGTTCATCACTAAGACTTTGAATTGCTTGCCGATTGCAAATATTGAACATTTCAGAGAAGAGAAGCTAGGCTATGCTGATCTTGTTGAGGAGGTCTCACTCGGGGATGGTGGAAAGATTGTTAAGGTTACTGGAATTAAGAATATGGGAAGAACCACCACAGTGCTTGTGCGGGGGTCAAATCAGTTGGTTATTGATGAAGCAGAAAGGAGTTTGCATGATGCATTGTGTGTGGTTAGATGCCTGGTTAATAAGCGATTTTTAATTGCTGGAGGTGGGGCTCCAGAGATTGAATTGTCGAGGCAGCTTGGGGCATGGGCGAAAGTGCTACATGGTATGGAAGGGTACTGTGCAAGGTCTTTTGCTGAGGCACTTGAGGTCATACCATACACTTTGGCTGAAAATGCTGGGCTCAATCCAATTGCTATTGTTACTGAGCTGAGGAATAGGCATGCTCAAGGGGAGATCAATGCTGGCATCAATGTCAGGAAGGGACAGATTACAAATATCTTGGAGGAGAATGTGGTGCAGCCACTGCTTGTGAGCACAAGTGCAATTACTTTGGCAACTGAGTGCGTGCGAATGATTTTGAAGATTGATGACATTGTTACTGTCAGGTAGTTCCAGATTGGAATTGGAGATTATAACTTTTTGTCTGGCTATGGTTTCTTTTTTGTCTGTTTTGGCTGGAATTAATGATTTCTGCTTAGTTTTGTCATACAGTTAAAGGATTTTAGTCTTTAGTGCATGTTCTATTAAATGCTTGGTTTGTATTGTATTTTTGTGCTATTTTTGTTTGGAGATTTTCCAAATTTATCTTGCTCCTTTTGAAATGATGACTATTGGTTTATTGCTTGTTGTATTTGATTTGCATGTGGCATTAGGTATCATTTAAAAATACAAAATTAAATTGTTTGAATTTTGTATTAAGTTTAGGTAATCTCTTTGAGTAATTCTGTTGAAACGTGTCTTCAGAAATTGTGTGGTACAGTGCATGGCTGTATGTTTTCAAGCATTCAGGAATTAGGATTTGTTGTCTGCTGATTAAACCTATTTAAATTCTTGGTAATATTAATCACTGACTCATAATGTAAGACATTCTAGGCTTCTGGACTAGCCATCGGGTCAATTACATTTCATGGAAGTTGTCAATAGATTTAGGGCCGTGCACTTCCATAAATATTTCAAGCAGAAGCAGCTGAATTTACTCGTTCCTTAATAAAGGAAACTGTAATGATGCAAGCGCATTAAGCTTTAGTTGATAAACTGTCCAGAGAGAAGAGATATGGAATCTTGACTTTTTAGAAAACGAGATTGTTTCAAAGACATGGTGGTTGGTGGATATAATCATCTTCTTAGCTGTCTCATTAATGTTGTTTTTCCTTGGGGCAAGTTTTCTATTGCCTAATTGTTTCCCTTACCTTTTCATTTTGCTTCATTTTAATTGAAAAATGTTCTTATCACGCTTCATGGAAGGATTCTGTATTTCTGGTGCATAGGGTGGAGGATTTTCACTTCTTAACATATCATTTAGGTTGATCTTGTTATCATATTAATGGGTCCTTTAAACAGAGAGTTAATGTTCTTTAGGCATTTTAGAGCTTCTCCACAGAATTAAGTTTCACCGAGTTGAATATTTGAGCTGCTGCTTTGACCATTCAACTACAAGAAATTGAAACAAAATTTCACAGCAGAGCTGCGGGCATGCGCATATGGTATTATTCAGTGTGCATCTCATTGTCTTGCTTTGGTTTTGAAAGTGTGATAAATTGTTATTATAGTTTTGGTTTTGCTGAAATATTTTTTGCTGTGGAATTTAATTCCTTGGTGATGCATTTGAAATCAGTAAAATATAGAATGATGAATATATATGAGGGTTTCTTAGGTGGTCTCATGCTTTGAATAACTTGTATGTTTCACCTCCATTCAAATTGCTTCAATGTACTTTGGCATGATTACTATTGGATTAGTCATTTTCTCACTGAAAATTTCTCTTAGTGAGTTTTTATTTTTAGGTTTTAGTCCTGAAGAATTTATTACATATAATTAGTAGTTCTGATGGAGTTAAAATATGAGGGGAAGGAAAATATCTAAAAAACAATAAGGGAAATTTATTATTTAGTCCCTCAGGTTTTATAAAATTAACCAACTAATCCAAGGTTTTGCCAAAATATCTAGCTAGTACCTCAGGTTTAACTCCGTCTAATTAAAAGGTTCTTCCGTCCGAAAAGTTGATTTTTTTCCGTTAATTATAGACTAAAAGACTAAAATACCCCTCCCTAGTATAGACTAAAAGACTAAAATACCCCTCCCTAGCTGACGTGGACCATAAGGGAAAATTATTATCTAGTCCCTCAGGTTTTATATAATTATCTAACTAATTCTAAGTTTTGCATAAATATCTAACTAGTCCCTCAGGTTTAAATCCGTCTAATTGAAAGGTTCTTCCGTCCGAAAAGTTAGTTTTTTTTCGTTAATTGAAAACTAAAAGACTAAAACACCTCTCCCTATCTGACGTGGACCAGTATGAAGCGATAAGTGAGGGAATTGTATAAACTAAAAGACTAAATAATAATTTTCCCTATAATTTTATGCACATGTAGAATTCAATGTAGAATTATATAAGACTAAGCTTAATTAACACGAGTAGGAAAATTAAGCTTTTGCTAAATTTAAAAATGAAATTGAAGAGTTTCATATAAAGTCGATGGAGACATAATCATTTTCCTCTCTTAATGTACGGGGTTTTTAGTTTTTAGCTTATGAAATTTTGCAATCGAACCATTAAATATAATTAATGTCTCTAAATATTACTATCTTCATTTTTATAATATTCGTCACATTTTAGAATTTTCTATCGTCCTTTTAAAAAAATTATTAAATTTGTATAAATTATAATAAATTAATTGAATAAAATTATAATAAATTATTGAATAAATTTTGACAATATTACTCTTAATTTAATATTAATCTCTAAGAAAATCATTAAATTGAAATAATAATTATTAATCATACACAAAGGGTAAATATGAAAAAAATATTTATTACTCCTTAAAACCGTAAATATAACAAGTATTTTAGACTAAATTAGACAAATATTTTAGAACAAACTATTTTCTCAAATCTGACAAGTATTATAAAACAAAGACAGTATTAAAAAAAGGATAAAAAAATTAATTTGATGTTCTAATTAAATATTATTAAATTTGAGTGAATCATGAAAGTAAATACATCTTCAAAAAAGTAATTACTTCATTTTTCTTTTTACCCCAAATTATCATCATAGTTTCTTTTTTAGAAAAAAAAGTAATAAACATATTTTCTATTTTATTCATATTTAATATGCAAATTTTATCAAGAAACATTTCTATTATCATTGATAAAATCTAAAAAAAAAAACAAAGTATTCCATCTATTCATAAATACTTTTAATATTTTTATGGTAATTAAGTAAGTAAATTTATTCTTATAAATTATAACAAAATATTAATTAATTTTATTACGTAACCTTAAGTAGTAAGAGAGGAGATGTTTATGATTTGGAAAATTTATAAAATAATTATTAATTAATATAAATAATGATAAAATTGAAAAATAAATTATTACTCAATTAATATTCTAAAAAAAAAGATATTTGCGTAGAAAACACCGGCTCTAAAATAATAGTTATTTATAGATAAAAAAGTAATTATTATTGTCACCTATATTATTATAATTTCACAACTTTGAATATGAATATTAATATTTAATGTAAGGTTATCTGTGCAAAAGATAAATTAGGTATATCATTATAGCATAGGAGGAACAAAAGGGAAAGTGAGTATAACAAACAGTACACACTTTACATATTGTGTATATTATACTTTTATCATTAAAATTAATAGAATACTAGATTAGAATTATTATTATTATTATTGATATTTATTATATATTTTATTTTATCAATTTAAATTCAAATATATTAATGTGATATATGACAGGCAAAATTAAGCCCCACAAAATATGACAGTAAGTCAGTAACTCTTAAATATGGCTCAACTGTCCGTCCTATAAATTCTTCTCGTGTTTTCTACTATCAGACAATCTTAAAAATATGGGTCAACTTTGACATTCATTGATGAAAATCCATACAAGGAATATTAATTGCAAAAAGTTAAACCTGAAGGACTAGCTAGATATTTTGGCAAAACCTTGGATTAGTTGGTTAATTTTGTAAAACCTGAGGGACTAAATAATAAATTACCCAAACAATAATAGGGTAATACCATTTTTTGTTATTTGAGAAGAAGAAAAATAACTTCTCCTTTTCTTTTCAAAATTCTCTTTAAATTGGAGGGAGGATAGCAAAAACTATAATAATGAATCTCCTATATCCAAACATAAACAAGTGAAATTAATTTTTTTTCCTAGCAACATTTTTCTCTCTTATTTTTTTCGCCCCTCTGTCTCTCACCCACACAATGTTAGGTTTGCATGAAAGGCATTGGAGTCCTAAACCATCCTCAAAGCAGTATTAATTTAAAACGACTAAATCATTTAAAGTACTTTCAGTTACACTTAAATTGAACTTACTTTTCAGAGATTTCAATTTTAATTATGTTTGAAACATAATTAACACTATGTTTGAAACATAATTTAATCAACCATGGATACAGAATTCATTTGTAATACTATAAAATCTCATAGTATTTAATATGGTATAATTTAAAATAGGGATAATTGCAATTGTGGTGTATGAATTTTCCGAAATTTTCTATTTTTGTGCATGAATGGAAAAAGTTTACAATTTGATTAATAAACTATTAATTTTTTAACAATTGAGTGAAATTTGCATGTGTGGACAAACGGAAATTATTGTAGGATGACTGGGTCCCACCTCCATTTTTTAATTGCTAATTTTGGTGCCAAATAGGATGCCACATAAGTTGCCATGTGGATTAAAAACACTGAAAATGGTTGCCATGTGGATTAAAAACACTGAAAATGGAAAATGACTAGATTGTCCTCCTTTATCTTCCTACAGGATTAGGGTTCTTAAATATCAACTGTACTCATTCTCTCTCTTTAATCTAATCCAAAAAATGCAAAAGAGACCATGAAAGCATCCATTTTTGTAAGTTCTCCATCATCTGCTACTCCATGTCACAAAATCATCTTTTAGCAATCAAATTTACAATGGTTTCTAATGCCATAATCAAAGTAATCAAATTTAAAGCATTATAAAAATATACAAACAAAGTCTCTTAGACTTTACAACAAACATGTGGTGTGCAGGCTGGAAATAGCTGCTTTTCACTGAAAATACAATAATATAAACAAACCAAACATAAAAATAGAAAAGCATAAATCTAATATAAATATAAAATACAAGTGGAGAAAAGTGAATTTATAGAGCCTAAACATAATGACTGACAGGGAAAATATAACCTTCAAAAAAAAAAAAAAAAAAAAAAGGGGGGGGGGGGGGGGAATTATACTTCACATCAATTCCAGCACAAGCAAGATAATATATCACCTTGTTGTAATTTTCACTCGGTTGTTAAAAAAATTAAGAGTTTATTAACCAAGTTGTAAATTTTTCCGTTCATGTACCAAAATAGAAAATTTCGGAAAGTCTATACACCAAAATTGCAATTATCTCTTTAAAATAAAAAATTCAATTGAATCTTACAAAATTATGTATTGAATAAATTCTTAAATGAAAGTTGGGTCTTTATTTTCTAAAATACCTTAATATAATAATTTAATAAAAATAAACAAAAATACCAATTATGTTTACATGCAATATAATAATCTTGTTATTTTTTTATTTTTTTTCAATTTACTAAAACCCAAATTTAATTTAAAAAATTTTAAATTTTGCTATTAAAACAAAAATCAAACCCAATATTTGTGTCGATTTACCAAAATTACGGTGGCCGTTTATAAAAAATTCAAATTGAACAAAATTATTAAGGGTATTAAAATTGAATTAAATCTATGAAACAGTTTAATTCAATTTAGACAGTTTTAATTCGAATTAAATATATTTTATATATATGAAAAGAATTTTAATTTGCACCCTTTTTTTCATCAATACATACATACTAATTATAACACGGAAAATTTTTCATAAAAAAATAGCATTAAATTATCTATTATTTTAAAGTCCAAATGAACAATAAAATGGTTTTGTAGTTTTAATCTGAAAACTGTAAACCAAATTAATAGTTTGGTTTTTAAAGTTCACAAACTAAGCAAAACCATAAATTTTTTAAAACCGTATGAATCATTTTATATTGTTTTGACTCCATCCTTACTTATTATGGAAAATATTTCCAATAATTTTAGGTTTGTTAAATCTAGCTCTAGACGGTGGTTGACAATAGTTTTTTAAGTAGTTTTTAGTGCTTTGGTTGTTATTTTTTTATAATGTTCGGTAACGTAGCATTTTAACTAATTTTTAAGAGTTAAAGTAGTATTTTATAAAAGGTTAACCACTGTAACATTTGACTTTTGAAAACAATTAATTTTGAACAGGCCCCTAAAAATAACTAATCAAAGGAATAATTACAATTTTATCCTTATAAAACATTGAAATTAATTGATTTATCCTTGTATTTTGGAAAACAAATTTTTATATCCCTAAATTTTTCTTCCATTAAATTATTGTATCCTTTCATCTAATTTTCTCACTTCTCCAGATTAAGTCAATGCAAAAAGCGCTGGTCAGAGGAGAGAGATGAAATTTATATACCTAAACTGGACCGTTGATGACATTTAAACTAATTAAGCCTCTATTTTATCGATGAAAGTCAGATAATGGGAAAAAGGAAAACTGAAGCCGACGAGAACAAGAAGAAGAAGTAGCAATAGTAGAGCAGAGGATACGGGAGTACAAAGGAGGTGATGAGTTCTTAGTGACCTTGAAAACTAAATTCCCTAAAGAATTAGTGAAGCCAATTTTCACCGTGAAAAGGCCTTTGATTTTTTCAAGAAGAAGAGATTGATCGAGTGATGAGTGGCCAATTTAACATGATCTATTCTCTTTTTGATTAATGATTAGGATATTTTTATTTTAAAATGAAACTTTTACTTTATTTTAATATTTTTCTTAGGTTTTGCTAAAATCATTGGGTAAGGAGTTTTTGGGGCCAATTTTGAAAATTTTAGAGAAATATGTTAAGTTAGAGTTGAATTCCCAAGAAACTGCTAAAACCTCTTGGAAGTTGACAATTTACCTTTGGACAAGGTTAAGAGAGGTGCATCCAAGCATATCTAAAACCTCCTGAAAGTTGACAATATAGATTGGACAATGCTAAGGGAGATGCGTCCAGGATAATCGAGATTACGACATTTGCCAGCTTGAAATACTTTAGGGTTATTCCAGAAAATCATTTAAAGCAACTAGAGTAATTAGGGAATTAGAAAGATACTTGGATTCTAACTATTTTATTTTAAAATTAATTTTAAATTTATTTTCCAAGTTTAGGGAATTTTCCCTCTCTTATAAAATAGAACCTTAAGTCCATTAAGAGGAAAATCATCATTATTGTGGAACAGCGGTCGCTCTTTTTAGGGTTTAATATTTTTCTCAGATTTTCTCTATGGCCATGCATGGCTTAAGTTTTTCTTTTCGGTTATAGGTTGAATTTGAAGTAGAAATTCTTCAATGATTGTGAGATCTTAATATATTTATTTTCTTCTTTAATTTCAATTAATATTTGTGCATTTTTCTACATACAATGAGAAACTCCATCTCCATTGTTATCTTATTGTTCGTTCAATATGGCCAATTGTTTAATTTAATAGGATAGCATATAGCTAATCAGCAAGATTAAATTTGTAATTGTTTAGTTGAGTTAATTCAAGTAACAATTAATATAATTTAAAATCAGGCCTTTGGATTATATTATGAAAATTCACAATCTAATTGTAATCAGGCAGGGTTTTTCTAGTTCTTATTGCTATATATTAGCAAATTAAATTATATCACTTATTTATGGTTGTTTGCTAGTTAGGGACTATTCATGGCATTTGTCTTGTTTAATCTAATAATATGAAAAGATTGATCAGCGATATTTGGTCAAAGATTATAACTTGCCTATTTCTTGAAATTATTGAGTTATCTTAGAATCAATGATCAATCAAGACAATTTTATACTTATTTCTTTTATTGCAATCAAGACAATTACTAAAAATTGTCTTTGACTGAATTCAGTGTTTATTGATTTAAACTTATTTCTTTTATTGCATTCTTTTATTTTAATTGATTCCGTTTAATTTACTCTCTACTACAAACCCTCCCCCGTATTTTTATTGCTCGATTTTCTAGTTTTTAAAAAAAAACAATAATCAAAACTAATCTCTAGAGTTTGATCCTTTAAAAAGAATAGGAATTATTTTTGTGGCTTCAACCATCTTCGGAATTGTAGCAGGAGATGGACAAATAGGAGCCGAAGTAGCCATATAAAAGGAAAACCCAATATGTGAAAGAAGCAGATTTACAGGGAATGCAAAGAAATGATGAGATTTTTGTTTTTTTAACAGCAGCAGTATTTTGAAAATTGAAAAGCAATTGACATAGTGTTGAAATTGATAAGTTTGCGAACTTCGTCTGAAGAAGATAAGAAAGAAGACGCAGCTTTCGGTTGGGTCGGAACTGGAAAAGCAGAGCAAAGATATTTATGCACTTTGGTAATGCTTTTGGGTGGGCTCTTAATTTCTAGTACCGGAAAAAAACACAAGTTATTTTATTTTTCTAACTTGTTAGTAATGATTTAGTTTTTAAAAAATAAATTTAAAATATTATTAATTTGTTAATAATGATTATGAGAAGTAAATGTAACATCACATGCATTTCTGATTGAAGAGCTTGTTGACGCATGCATTCATGGAAATGTGGTGACTGTTACTGGAATTATAAGAACATTATACAATTATGTGAATATGGGAGGCCAGGTTAAAAGATTCTACATTGAATTTTGCATGACAATTATTAAATATTACCAGACCATGGATATTTCATGGCTAATTTGCTCAATCTTTTTCGCACATGATATGTTTATGATTAACAACTATTTCATATTTAGATTATTATAGTCTGCAGGTCTCAAACTATTTGTTATTCCTAACATGGCTGGCACTAAGGAGGGACAATGTTTGTGGATGGCTATTGAGGGATGACCAAGCAAACGGCTTGGTTAAGAGCCAACAAGAAGAAGAAAAGCATCTTATTCTAATGAAAGACATTTTTGCCTTTTTCCTTAAGCATTCAAGGGACAAATACAAAATAAGAACAGAAGGATAGAATATGCTAACAGAAACAAAATTTAGAGATGCACAAATATGTTTTTCAAGATACAAAGACACGCTAGTTAATTTCAAAATTTTATAAGAACAAAATCGTAATTTTCTCTCAATTGAATTTATTAATCATTTGATGTTATAATGAGTTAAGCTCACTATTAATACAAGTACATTAATGATTTCATTCAATAACAATTTGGAGTTAAAATTAATGATTTCATTCGATAACAATTTGGAGCTTTTAACGAGTTGAACTTATCTATACAAAATGAACCATTTTAGTTGATTCACCTTGCTTATTATATGTCATTTGCTTAGCCATTTTATATGTCATTCACCTTGCTTATCTTTAATAAAAAAGGGGGCTTCTAGCTCGTTGGATCTTGCAGCAGCCAATATTAATATTTGGAAATAGTTGTGATACCTGAAGAGTCATCCAAGCATCCCATGAGAGGCAATGTCCAAGTAGGTATAATGCCAACTGAATTTACCGGAATTTCACCACTTGATCAGGAGACCGATGGCACCACCAGCAACAACCACCACAGTATTTGATGGCCCAATCTTTTCTCTGTTGCTTAAATAAGGTAGGGAAAGACAGAGAAAGAGAAACCTACTAGGGCAAAATTTTATACAGAGAGTAATTTTAGATACAAGCTAAGAATGCTAGTTCAACAACAAAATATCAAAACAAGAAAAGAGAAACTTTTATTAGCAAACAGGTAAAGTATTTTGTATTTTCATACACATTAAAAAGATAGCAAATAAATGATATACATTTTAAGATTTGCACACTAACTGCTCTGCTCATGAGATACTTTAAAGGATACCTCTTAGATTATCATTAATACAAGTAACAACGTAGCTATGTAAAAGTTTAACTAGGTTTGTGAAAGCACCCAAAAGAAGAGAGCCATGAAGAATCACTAGACAAGACTCTAGTGGTTATAAACTTCAATTGTGACAAAAAAAAAAAGGTAATAATAAAATAAAGTAGTTTCACCATGTCAATGTTGAAGACGGTCATCTATTAAAGAAAATCTTATTTACAACATCTACTGGCAAAGCATAGGCTGGATCAGTGGCTTTTATTCCAGGATACTCCAGAAGTGAGAGACCTGCACAATCAGCAAAAGGTAAAAATTTATAACATGAAATCCGCAGATAAGAATAAAATGTTAAGTATAGGAAGCAACAAATCACTAGAAATCACATTACCAAGTTCAATGGACAAACACAAAAATAATGTAGTCGTACACACTCAAGTAGCACTTCTACCCAGGAAAAACCAAATGGAGCTAATATAGAGAATAAAAGTTATCCTGATTTAGGTAGTGGATCGAGTGGGATACGCACTTTACATGCCAACAATCTGATTTTGTAACCTCATATTTTTCCGTTCTTTGAAAAATTATAAATTAATAAACAATCAGAAAAGAAAAGGCTTCACTAGGTACAGGAAAAATAATTGAGAACAATTGTAGATACCGATTTCATGCTAGCAGCTTTTAGAAAATTAAGGACTTGGAAAGGAAGAAAGGAAACCACATGCGCATGTCTAGATACTCATGTCAAAAAAATCAGAGCTGATGAAAATATGTACCAGCTACTCCAAAATATGTATGGAAAACATCAACAGCATCTTCAGGTCTATCCGAAATTCCTCCATTCTCAGTGTCCTGAAAATTTGAATATGTTTTTCAGAGATAAAAACATCAATGTCATGAACATCCTAGGATTCTTTGGACAGCTCCAAAAAGTTGGCACTACCTGACAGTTTAAGATAAACTTAACAAGCTTTTCCTTGTTAATCCAATGAACTCTGTCAATCATAATCAAGCTTGCAAGAACCCACCAAGAGTAGCAAACCTGAAAGCATTTTACATAATCATGATTGGAATAATTTGTTAAAATGTCCATAGAGAAAATCTCTTATTTGACAGAAATACGAACATCAGGAAGTTTCTCAGGGCGACCATTTAGACCTCCAGACTTGACTTGCCGTTCACATAACCACCATCCAAGCAGGTCCTTGTCAATATGATGTAGAGAGCCAGTAATAGCAAGGGCACCCACACAGCAGAAAACTGCAATAATCAGGAGCAAAGCAAACTTTTGACAAATACTTTTTAACAATAATCACTAAATTAGAGACTATGAACATCTAGGATTCTTTGGACAGCTCCAAAAGATTGGAACTACCTGACGTTTAGATAAACTTACAAGTTTCCTTGTGTTAAATACCAATGAATCTGTCAATCATATTCAAGCTTGCAAAGACCCTACCAAGGAGTAGCGAAACCTGAAAGCATTATTACATATATCATTGATTCTTGGCAATGAATTTAGTTAAAATGTCACATAGAGAAAACTCTTTATTTGACAAAAATGCACGAACATCAGAGTTTTCAGGGCACTCTTTTTAAGAACCTCCAGACTTGGAATTGCGTTCAGCGATAACACCATCCAAGCCAGGGTCCTTGTTCAATATGATGTAGAGGCCAGATAACCACCATCCAAGCAGGTCCTTGTCAATATGATGTAGAGAGCCAGTAATAGCAAGGGCACCCACACAGCAGAAAACTGCAATAATCAGGAGCAAAGCAAACTTTTGACAAATACTTTTTAACAATAATCACTAAATTAGAGACTTTGATGGATTACAAATTATTTGAATAAAAATGATAACCATTATCTAAAATTAGCAAAAAGAAAACTAGACTGTAGATCACATATTCACATGATGGAGCACTGAGCAGCTATCGGAAAGGAAAAAGAAAAATGAAGAATTCAGCTCTTAGTCTTCCAGGTTTTTAGAGTAAGACATGAAGCATTCATACATTTCTTTTAAGATGAAAAAGACCTCCTCAGCTCATAGTTAGATTGAATTCAAAATTGATCTGAAGACAACCTTATCATCTGAGGTCACCTTTTACAGGTGAATTGACTGGCAGGGAAGTATTTTATCCGATACTTGTTTCTCACATATTTCCCTTTAAAAGGCAAAGAATGATGTTAAAAGAACAATCATTAGATATGAACAATATAAAATCCATATACAGTCTGAATAACGAACTGCTTCCCCTTAAGAGAATCACACTTTGTAGTCATTATTTATACTGTTGTTAAATGATAATAGTGATAAATCGGCGCCTAAAAGAGTTTGCTATAACAAGAAGTGGAAGCTCGGAAGATTATAAGTCATTGCCAAGAAAGAGACTTGTTTATTGCATCTTTGAACCATTTATGTCTTAGAACATAATCAGGTTCCCTAGATAAGAAACTTTTGGGAAGCGCTCACTTTCTTTTTCT
>NW_023591615.1:1659670-1852830 GCF_014843425.1 Jatropha curcas | reverse complement strand
AAGGAAGAAGGCAAACTTTTTGAACCTTTTCAAGACAAATGTTATGAAAAAAAGGCTTTTTTTTTTTTTTTTTTTTTTTTTTTTTTTTTTTTTTTTTTTTTTTTTAAACACATAATTTGCATAAGAAATATTACTAATACTACTTTCACTGATGCTGAAGTTACATTACTGTCTGCTCCTCTTCATGTTGCATGATGGGCACTTGTATTGCTTGATACTCTCAGCCTTTGCAGGTGTTATCTTCACGCATTTTCCATGAAACCACCTCTCGCAAATGTCACAGCCAATCCAGAATTCATCTGCGCTATAACTCCCACCACAGCTTCCACAAAGAGTTTCAGTATGTTCATCTTCATCATCCTCGTAAACCTCCTCTGTGAGCTTAGGATTGCTCTTCACTACTTGACCACCATCACTTGATCTCTACAGAAAGAAGGAGACAAGTCATTGGCATTTAACAGGGGAGTAGGGGTGGGGGGGGGGGGGGGGGGACAGGACAATTAAGAAAGAAGAAAAGCAGTAACCAATTGAATGATTGACGATAAGAAAATTGTCCTGTCAATCCAATTTGAATAAGTATGCTCTGTATAAAAGAAGATAAAACACAGTTTGGATGCCATCATTTAATATATGGTTAAAATAGATTTTTGTTAATTACTGTCTTTGTGGGGGGGGGTGGGGGTGTGGGGGAGAGGACAATAAGAAAGAAAGAAAGCAGTAACCAATGAATGATTGACGATAAGAAAATTCCTGTCATCCAATTTGAAAGTATGCTCTGTATAAAAGAAGATAAACACAGTTTTTGGATGCCCATTCAGTAATATATGGTAAAATAGATTTTTGTTAATTACTGTCTTTGTTGAAAGAACCAGAATCTTACAGAAAAAAAAGAGAACAAAAAACTCTTTGATCAAGTTTAATTCTCATACAACCGAGTTATGCCGAATTGAGTTGGTTAATCAAACCTTTATGCTGCCTCGTGATTTGCTTCCACTATCTGAACTGGGCTTTTCTTTTATAGGTTTCCTTTCTGTCACAACTTCATAGACAGTGGGCAGCTCATTGATCAAGCTAAAAAGCCGTTTCCTGTCAACCAAAATTTACTCGTGTTTGTGAAGAAAAGCTATGGTCAAACATGTTTACCAATAGAACAGTCAGAAAACATTTCAATATGCAAATCATTAATTTTTGGTCTCCCAAACAATATTTGATGCCAAAGCAGATATAAATTTTCTTCATATCTTTTGCAGTGGATAGCTGTTCTGACTTCCAACTATGTGACTCAAGGTAGCATGACGCTTCTAACAATCATCCAAAGGACTTCTTGTTAGGGTCAACTTGTGCAGCTTCACCACCTTTTCAGTTACCTACAGGGTGGAGGAATGACTAAGAAACAGGTGTCCCAGCATGCTACTGCATTGCGACACTAGGGAGCGTCAAATATACGACTCTTCCCCTTACATTGTAATGAAGTTGTTCCCATGGTCTAAAATTAACTTCCAAGTCGCAACAGAGTAACCCTATTGTTAGACTAAGATCCGTCGTCTTCCAAGTAAGAGAAATGATCAACAGAAGAAATTATTAGATCATATAGGAAGAATACGAATCATAATGGCAGTTAAAGTTAGTATTAGATCATATGAGAGATTTTACATTAAAGGATTCAAAAAATTTCTCCCAATATAGATAGTTAAATACAAGATCCCTAGTAAAAATGTTGTGTATCCTGCTTTTTAGCAACCATTTTGCATGATCAATTCAAACCATATATATTTGGACTTTGGAGGATCCATCTAAAATAGAAAACTACTTTGGAGAATGATTTATCCTATTGCTATTAACAGGATAAGAAAACAATAAGAAACTAAGAAAGTGCTCTGCTGTCTAAAAACTGAAACAAGAATCAGTTACTCAATCAGTCTTCTCCTGTCATTCTGCATGATAAATAATCCTCTAAAGTAACTCCAAATAACAAGTCAAAGATGCTTATAAATTAATTTGAAGGAGAGTACAAGACTGCTGTAACTGAAAAATAAGTATAAAAAGCATAAGTGCTATGGAGAGACAAACAAATCAATTGCACCAAGCTTTCATTCAGACAGAAGATCTGCAGTAATATACCTGTCATGTCGATTAAGACGAGCTCCGAAATAGAAAGCCACAGAAATCAACCACGAATCACTATGCACAGCAACAAGTGAAAGCCAGTCTTTTCGGTCCATGCCATCTCTTGCGAAATTGATTCCAAGGGCTGGTTCAGGAAGCTCAGGAGGAACTTCCTCAGCTGGCAGATTTACTTCCCAGGTATCATTTGGATGTCCATATAGACACAAGTTCTCCTTTTCTAGTCCATTATGAATCAAAATAAACTTAATGTCACAAATTTGCAAAGGAACCCAAAACATGAAACAAATTCCCGTTTTATCTCTGAAAAACCAGAGGAAGTAGAAAGCTTCAATTTTTTCCAGTTCACAACATACCAAATAACCGATTTACACTATCTACTTACTCTAAATAATCTATATTTACATTAAAAAATTTCCTTCCCTGTAGAGGCTAACATATTAAAATTCAAATGCAAAGTCAAAAGCTATATAAATCAACAAAACATTGCAAGATGAATTTAGGCTTTCAATTCTATCTGAAATTTCAGCATATGCTACCAAAAGCAATTTTCAAAATATACGTCTTTATTATTCTAAATATAAAACAACAGCAGAGAGTCCAAGTGGTAGTTCAAATTACTTTCTCTCCCTGTTTCTCACAATTTCTCAGGAACCAAACAGACTCTTAAACTGAAACCAAACTATTAAGTCAAACAACCAAACAAGAAATTAAATAAAGAAAAGTTCCGATCTACAGTTACACCATTGAACATTACCTGGATCACAGAGTCCATAGAATTCATCCACATCTGGCCAAATAAGAATCAAGCCAAGGTCAAATATTTACACAGATACCAAAAAAATTAAAGAAATAGAGAGAAAGTTACCGTTAGTTAAAGCACGAACAACTCCAGCTCTTCTAGCACTGTAATCTTTGAAGATCTCCTCTACGGTTCGCGGACTGGAGGCCATTTCCATGGCCGATTACAGTAGATCAAAAGATTAGGTTTCAAAATTTAGCGGTGAAATTGTATTAATTGGACATTTTGGAATTGCAGAGAAGAGAATATGAAGCCACGGGGATGGATCGAAGAGAGACGTAAGTACACATGTAAAAGCGAAACAGAGGAAAAGAGAGAGAAGGGAAGAAAGAAAGAAGCAGAGGGAAGTGTTGTAATGTTGACGCTAATTGCGGTAAAATTGCTAATGGCGCGCACAATTTTACTGGTTTAGCGGGCGTATAAATTTTTTAATAAATAATCTGTGGAGTGTAGATGGCAAAAATTGTATACAACTTCTGCTTTGCTCCTCTTTGTTCTTGTTATTTTCCATTTAACCCATGGTTTCTTGGTTTATTTTTATTTTTATCCACAACAAAAGTAACCTGAAACTTTAAAGTACAGAACTGGAGCTCGTCCCAAATATTTAAAAGGCAATAGGGAGGTTGTTGAATGTTGGGTACGGTTATGCTACCGGCACTTTAGGGAACACAGATAGTCTTTTTTTTTTTTATCTGTCGAAGGACTCGTTTTGTTTGATTGATGGTAGATAACTGTTAACCGATAAATATTTGTACTTGATTTAATTGTTATTAAAATGTAAAATGATGATTAAGAATATAAATATTTTTTTTTATTTTTGGGTAAATATTTTATTTTTTATTCTAATTATTATATAAATAAAAAATATTAATTAAATTTCTTTAAATAACATTTAATAGAAAATTATTATTATTTCTAAATAACTATAAATAATATGATCATAAAAATATTAACTTTTAAAAAATAATTTTGTTAGTTGTTATTTTTTTTGAGGTTAATGGAATTTTATTACTAGTTATTTTATTGAGATTAATGGAGCTGAAATAAAATAAAAACTCAAATCAACTAGCAGCAAATATGGGAAAACTTCAAAACATAGATAGACATATTTGGAGAGTCTGTCTATCAGCTTTTTAAAAAATTTATCAAACACTTGCAACTAAATTATTCATTATGAATCAATTATCATCTACATGAATTAAATTAAACTAAACTAAACGCTTTCAAAATTCTTAATGAATTATACATAAAGAATAATTCTTTCACTTGTCTAATGTAAACTCTCACCACATCAACAGCTAACTAATCAATGAAATAAACTATATTTTTAAGCATAATTGATATGTGTAATTTGATAAGTTACATTGTTCAACGAGTTAAAATAAAAATTGAAAATGCTACAACATTTTCCAACTGTCCATGCAAATATGCTATGCAATTATCATGGATAAATTGCATTTTACCAAAATTTATAAAAATTTCATTTTAATTAATTTATGCATGAACTTAATAATTTATAAGTTTATTTTCAAAATTAGAACATACCTGCTAAATTTTATTAATATTTTTATTTTTATAATAAATGCTTGTTTTTCAATATTATATTATTAAAAATTTTTTAATAAATAACTTTTAAAAAAATATATTTATACATAAAAATTATATGCAGACTAGCTCATAAGTTTATAAATAAGCAATCCACGAATAGATATGATTATGCTATACCCGCACTAGACCCTGGCTGTAGCAAAAAATAATATCCATCCCATTGGATATCGATTGTTATAGGATTCCCCTGGAGGTGGGAATCCTATAACAATTAAACGGACATACTTAATAATAATAATAATATATTTTAACATACATGACATACTGAACATAACGGTTATTTGTTTTGTATTTTTAGAGTAACTAAAATAAACAGAAATGTTAACATGATAAAGGTAAAAAATGAAAATCTTATAATTATTGTTTGTTGGAAAAAAAATATGAACACAAGGTGGAATCTGATATCTCCATTTTTACTATTCTTTTGTATTATAGCAAAATGAGATTTTATTTTACACCATAATATTTAAGAAAACTATTAATAAAAATATTGATTAACAAAATCAAATTGAAACTTCCTGTGAGCATTGCTCTCAAAATCTTCAAAACCTTCAAAATATGGTGTAAAACATACAGATAAAATTATATTGAGATACTCAAAATCTTCTCTTCCTAGAAATTAAATATGTACAGAAAATAAAATAAATTTATCATGACGTAGCAGGAGCATTAAATCATAAAAATTTCAGTCAATAATTAATTAGCATGTTCATTCATCAGCCATTGGCATTGCCAAAGGCAATAAAATAAAGAAAAGGATTTTAGAAAGGAGCATGGGGTGCTTTCGAGAAAAAAAAAAAATAACAGTAATACTAGAAAGAAAAAGAATATTGAAAAGTGAAACATGGAAAACAATATTTAAACTTTAAATAACTGTTATAGTGAAAATTCCAATTCTGCAACGCAAATTTTCTTTCTGGATTGGATCAGCAAAGAAAATTAATGCAATGGAAAGCTTACACAGATTTTAGAGATGGAAGGGACAGCCATCATTACTGTTTATGAAGATTATATTAACCGCTTGATCCCAGTTTTCTGCTCCGCCGTGAGCTTGCTAGGGAACTTTATGTTAAACTTAATCCTCAAGTTCCCTTTTTTGGAAGGTTCTTTGGGAATAGGCATCCCTTCCCCTTTAACTACTTCCTCATAGGTGGGACTGATGATACAGTTGATAGGGATTGACAGATTCCTGCCATCAAGGGTTGTCACTTGTGCTGTGTAGCCTGTTAGAGCCTCGACAAGAGATATCTTTTGGGTAACTATAAGATCATTACCATCCCTCTTGAAGACACTGTGTGGCTTCTCATCAATGATGAAGACTAGGTCAGACGGTTTAACTCCTCGTTGTTCATTTCCCTTCTCCGGAAAAGTGATTTTTGTTCCCTTCTTCCACCCTGGCTTGATCTCAATTGCAAGAATTTCTTCCACTGTGGTCGGTCTCCTATATCAGCAAAGAAGGGAAAATAGTAAGCCCATAACAGAGATTTTTAGCAAGTACCTATCTGGTTATCATCTTGCTACCGGACCTGTAGTACACTAGCCTTTCTAATTTCAATTCCCCTTAATTACCAGAATACAAGTTCCTATTGGCAACCAGATAACAACAGGGTCCATTTTACTGACTAGAACTCCATTCCATGTGGTGACAGCCTCAGTGATGCCTAGAATTTAGTACATGTCATAGGGCACTAGAGAGGCTCAACACTCAGGTAAACTTGACCAAATTGACTGTAACCTGCAGACCTGAATTAATCTTAACAGGTTCAAGTGTTTATTTGGTCGGCTTCAAATTAAACCAAGCAACATATTATCTATTGGTAAGTTTGACTTTTTTACTTTTGGCGGGTTCATGTCACAAATCTACCTTTTGCAGCCATAGCTTCCCTAAAACCAAGCACCATAATCTATGGCACAATAAAATGCAACATAAATGGTCAGTTCATTTATTTGAGAGATGAAATTCGTGATTAAAGTAAAGTAAAGGGTATATTTGATTTAAATTTCTGCAAATGAGACTTAAAAGAAAAAAAAAAAAAAAAGATTACTATGCCTCAAAGTAATGATTTTTCTATATCTCTTCTACACGAGGAATCAAAAAGATTCTGTCGGCTTGGACCAGAATTTAAGATACCTCACATTTTGGCCGAAAACAAGCATGACAGACATATATGGTCAAAATATGTGTATTAGCATAAAGTAATTAAACTATGGGATCTTTTAATAAAAAGAATGACAGCTAGGAAAATGATTCATCTCTCTCTCCATTAACATATACAACCAAGATCCCATAGTAGCTGTTTCTGCATTACTAAGAAAAATGCTGGTTTCAGCATGGAAGTTAACGACTACAGCTAGGGGTTTAGAGGTTGCAACTGTTAAAGGATCTACGAGCAAAATAGGAATTTAGGAATGAAACTAGAAAGGAAAGTTTGAGGAGCGAGTATGCCGCCAAGAGCCTTCCTTTTTTAACTCTTCTCTTTTATGGAAGGATAATTTTAGCATATGAAATGAAAGAAAAGGTTGATTTTAGAAGTAGATTTCTACCTTTGTGGGTTGGCATCCTTTTTGACATGAAGATAGACCAACAACAACAACATCTAAGCTTTAGTGCCAAAGTAAGTTGGGGTCAGATATATGAATCCCTTTGTTTCCAACATCGGCTTTGATCAACTAAGCCTTACATCATTATTGACATGAAGATAAATTGACTCAATTTAAGAATAGTTAAAATCTATGTTTGTATTATATTTTGTCCAAACTTAATGAATTTCAAGTTGTGCCAAAACCCAAAAAAAAAAAAAAGACCTCACTGGAACCATTTACATTTCCTACAAGGAACTGGAACAAAATGAATAAATGGGCATTTGACAGTGTTAAACAACTAAAAGAAGAAGAATATATATAGTAGGAATAAAAGTTGAAATTATTACCAAAGGATGAATTCAAAAGAAGTACCCTACTCTTACACCTAGAAAACCAAAATCCCATAAGAATTGTCCCTTTCCTTTTCTTTTGAGGCAAGTCTTGAAACCACAGATAGAATATGTAATCTTGAAGAAAACCTATCCTTGTGTATTACAATTCACAAAGGAAGATTAAAAAAAAAAAAAAAAAAAAAATGAGGCAAAAGTCTTGAAACCACAGATAGGAATATGTTAATCTTTGAAGAAAAACCTATCCTTGTGTATTACAATTCACAAAGGAGGATAAAAAAAAAAAAAAAAAAAAAAAAGTACATTGCTTTGAAAAAAAAAAAAAAAAAAAAAAGTACATTGCTTTGCACATAACTATCTTTGCGTATTACTACAAAAGCTTAAAAAGGTAATCTCTTTTGCATTGTTGTGGAATGCCAACAAGGACCAACGGCAAAATTCACATTAAGTATTCACCTAACAGACCTTAATACTAATTCCAATGATTATCAGACACTAACAGTATAAAAAAAGCGTAAGACAAATAGAACTTCAAACACAGAAAACAACATGATCCAATCGCAATATGGATTCCAGGAGAAGATATCACTGAATACTCGAAAATTAGGGAAAAAGTCTCGACTCCGCTACAAGTTCTAAACATAAAACCACTAACCATGCTGCAAAATAAATCATCATATCCCATCTCAAAATCTCTCAAATGTTATCAGACCATGAACCATGTATCCTGCAAGTCTCACCAATTGGGATTAGCTGAATTTTGTACACCCAAAAAACAAGTAATGGTGGGTCATGGATCCAACACCACGACCCTTCTCCCACAGAATTCCATAAAATTGGGTAACATGTACAAATATCAAACATATGCATGTGTCACGCCTCTGATGATTTGTCAAAATGCACACGCATTATGAGGATGACAATTATAGATACAAAGGATGGTTCCTGTAGCACCCTCAATCCTTGAGGCAATGCCAAACAATTACCGAAAAACAACCAATTAAAGAAACATTGAGGATCCATGTAAATTTAATCCTAATAATCCTCATATAAGCCGCTTCACTTGTAATAAGTCGACCAAAAATTCATGTAAATCTGGTATCTTAGCAAGAAAAGGTAACTATTTTTCTTTAGCTGATTGGGTCGGTAAATAGAGAAAAACGATCTCTGTCACTTTTTTTCCTTGAAAAAAAAAAATCAACTCAATATGGCTATATGCTGCTAGTAGCCTAGTGTTGCTTGGAATAAGAATGATTATAATTAATAGATAAAAAAGACATAGGAGATCAAACATAAGCAAAAAATAACCACCTTTGTTCAAACATCTCATGTTTCCTTCCCAAGCTTAGATGTACATGGGATGGATACTGGAGGAAATATTTCTATTCTACCACACATTTTGTTCGAGGATACCTAAAGATTGTTATCATGTCAATCATCAGTCATACCATTTATGAGATGATACCCAGTATTTGGACTCCAAAGCATTACAATTGTTAATACAACATCTAAGTAGGTTTACATGTATATCAATCATAAATTAGACAATGAATTGACAAGATATGCCGTAAGAGGAACTCAAAAAAAAAAAAAAAAAAAAAAAAAAAAAAAAAAAAAAAAAAAAAAAAAAAAAAAGAAAGAAAGAAAGAAAGAAAGAAAGATTGATTGATTGATTGCAATTATTAGCCACTAAGGTCCCAATGATAAGAACTGTCACAAAATATCTACCATTTTACAATATTTGTGTAAAGGTGTGGGACAGTGCAACAATAATACCATCTGAAGTCATAAAAATGACCCCATGTTGTACAAATGTGAGAATCCAGGAGCAGTTGCAATTGTGTGATTTCTCAAAATCTAAAGGCTATAAGCCTCACATGCATTTTACGCACTCATCTTGCATTTATATGCATAAGTGACTTTAAGCCCATAGTTTTGGCATGACAGCCTCCTGGCTCAGTGTTAAGCATAGTCACACAATGCTCCTTTTGATAAAACTATGAATTAGTTAACCACTATCGTCATAAAAATCCACCTTAAGATAATAAGGCTAATGCCATAACTTTATATAATAAAAATATATTCAACAAGTCATGAAGTTCGCAAATCAACACGTATGGATTTCAACTCCAGTGCTAGATCCAGTGACCTCAACCATCAAATCACATGATTTAATGAGTCAAGAAATACCTTTACACAACAATGACACGGTTGAACAGTATATTTAACAAATTTCAAATCCTATTTTGTTAGTTTCTCCTGACAAACTGGGCAAGAACATAGTCAATTTTTAGTCACGAGGAAATTATAGATCACATTATCCCTCCCGATAGTATGAACTTTATGTTGGGGTGGGGTGGGATTGGGGACGTGTGTGGGAGGAGGGGGGTGACCTCATTTAGCAATAAAAAATTAATTGAGAAAAGAAAAGGCTTACCCACTAGAATCAGTAACATCCCTTGAAATCTTCATCTTCCTAGTATGTCCTTTATACAGCTCCTCCAAACTACACGGCAATGTCCTTTCAATGGCAGCCCCTTTTCGTGGCATATTAGAGCTCTCTCCACTTGCAGTTCTAAATGAAGAAAATATATCTTCCCCAAACATACCCCTTGAAAACCCTGAAGTACTAGCTCGTGGGCCACCCATGTCACCCATTCCTCCAAACGGACTCGAAAACCCAAAAATCTCTGAAAATATATCATCTGCACTTCTGGGATTGAACCGAAATGTTGTAGAGCCCCCTTCCGGTCCAAAACCGCCAGCTCCCGGGGGCGGCACCTGCCCCTTCAAACCCTCCTCTCCATACTGATCATAAATAGCCCGCTTTTGCGGATCACTCAAAACCTAAAATAACAATAAACAAGTATAAATCACGAGAATTGAAAAATTAGATAACTTAGACTTTTAACTAAAAAGAGAGATGAAGGCGATAAATATAAGAATTGATGAATTTCATTACATCGTATGCTTCAGAGATTTGTTTGAACTTGGCTTCAGCTTCCTTCTTGTTCTTAGGGTTCTTATCCGGATGCCATTTCATAGCAAGTTTCCGATAAGCTTTCTTCAAATCATCGTCCTTCGCACTTCGATCGACCTGTAGAATTTTATAGTAATCAATGCCCATCCCTTTGTGGTTGTTCTTCTTGTTGTTTCTCCGTCACCGTGAGTATTTGCTATGGTTTGCTCCGGCGGTTAACTAACTCACTGTTGCTTTATAAATTGAAGATTTGCTTTACCTCTTAGGCTTCCTTTTTGTGGGTTGGGTCTGTTTTTTTAATGGGCTAGTAAATTTATTTGCCCGAACGTTTAATAAAATTTGGGTGGAAAAAATATAATCAATCCTTATAATTCGCCAAAAGTAACTAATTCGTCCTACTTTTTGAAAAATATATTATTTTATCCCTTTGTTTTGATTCTCTTCAACAAAACGGTCCAATTAATATTTTCATTTTTTACCATCAAGTTTGAAAAGATTTTTGAACTAAGATTCATTAAATCCCAAGTGATTTTAGTTCTTTTGGAAGTGATCTCTTCTTCTTCTGGACGCATATCTAGATCCATCTTGCTCTCTTACTTGCTCTTTTTTTTTTTTTAATGATTTAATTATAGCTACGGAGTCTGTCATATATATATCCCTTTGATTTGTTTTCGAGCAAATAAGGAGGACCAGTTCTAAGTCCAGCAAGTCAATTTCATTTGTCTAAAAAAATTTCTTATTGAAACATACGAAAATCGCAGTTCAACTGATGATTTCAGCTCGGAGTGTTTATGGTGCAAACATACGAAAATAAAAAGACTATGATTTGTAAATTTTTCACACCGAGCTAAATCAAATCACAATAAACAGTTTGATGCAGTTCGATTTGTGGTTTGGTACCATTAAAAATAATTTAACAAATTATGTTAATTATAATTAAATTTATAAATTTATTATTGCCCAAATATTGAGATTTATTATTGCTAATATTTTGAGATTTATTCTTAAATAGCTGTTATTGTCGTCATTATGCAAAGAGAAGTACAGACCTCCTAATAGCAAAAAGAAATTTGAAAGTGATCAAATCAAACCTGTAGAATAACTTTGGAGGACTGCCCCTTGTTGTGTAACTTACATGTCCTTTTGGTCAATGTAAAACCTTATGAAATTTTCTCAGACCATATTTGGTACGGTGTAATCAACCATGTAATTGAATGAGAATTATATAAAATTTATTAATTACATTACCAAACATAGTAATGGAATAAGAAAGATGAGCTTAGAAATTGGAAGAAGAAGATAGATATCATTGGAGTTTTCTTTAAAAGATTGCAACATCTCGACCTTAGTGTGATATAGTCTGCTTTGGGCCTAGACTGTATGATTTTTCGAAGTCTAACCTGCACCCAAAATGCATCACACTAATCCAAGGCCTACCCATTATTATGTATAGACCTTTAGAAACTCAAGGTCCTCACCGAGGTTTATCCCACCAACATTCCAGTCTTAGTGTGATATTGTCCGCTTTAGACCTAGCTCAAATGATTTTATCCTTAGGTTGAGGTATAACCTCCACACCAAAAATTCGTCATACTATTCCAATGCCTATCCATTCTTTTCCGCACCTTCTATTTTGTATTTAACCGATGTGAAATTTGTTTGATGTGTTATAAAGATTAACTTAAAAAACAAATGCAGTTTGACTTTTCTTATAATAGAGCAAAATATAAATCTATAACATTGAATAGAAATTATTTTACAACCAAATTATTTGTTTATTAATTATGGTTTGAAAACAGTCGATTTCATTTTAAAACAAACCAAACCATTTTGAAAAATAAATCAAGTAAAATTGGTTGTTTAATGGTTCGGTTTGGTTTAATAGTTTGACTCGTTTACTGAACACTTTTAAATTCCAGCTCAATAGAAGGCTGTTGGAATTGAAATCATACTCTTGAATTGATGGTTCTCGTATGCTTCAAAACTGAAATTATCAAGTTGATTCTAATCTATTTCTTGTCAAATTAATTTTGATGTAGTTTCAGTTGAAACCAAATTAGTGTCTTACGCCACTTAAATTGAAAAATCAAAAGAGTTCAATGGATGTATAGAACACAGTTAGAGATTAGCATTCGGTAAATCCAAATTATCCAACAACTCAAACCGAACATGGATGAATTTTACAAAAATAGCAACCGAGAAAAAACACTTTAAAAGATAAAATGAAAATATCAAAACCAATTATATTCGATGTTATTCTACAAAACTGAAACCGTCCAAATAACCAATTACTGTTTTTGGATATTAGCCGAACAATATTTTTAGACTCAGCTATTATCCAAGAGTCTGTTCGGCAAAATTGGTTGTTTTGGTAGCTGTTAATTGTTAACTATTTAAATAGCTTTCTATGAAACGCTAAAAGTTAAATGCTACGTAAGTTAACTTTTCACAAAACGCTACATTAATCTCTAAAAGCTAGTTTAATGCTATATTATGTAATACTATATATAAAAAAAAAAAACACTATAATCTACTTTAAAAGTTATGACCAAACACAGCTCAGTTAACATATTTTCTCATCCATTTTATCAAAAATATTACGTGCAGACTCAAAATCAGCATTTTCCTTCATAAATATGTCATTCAGAGTACAACCAACGCAGACATGAGAATAAAAAAAATCTTCATAGATCCAAAAATTATTTGCTCAAATGAAAAAATCTCTTGATTCGATCAAGCATAGGCAATTGCAATATAACTGTCTCATTAGAATAAAACCACAAGCAACCATTCCAAGGTATATGTTTATTGTCTTGAATTCCATTCTATTTTAGCACACTCCATATTACCAAATCTCTTTTATTTTTCATACTTTGAAATATATATACCATTACCTTTTTCACACTTGCCACAATTTGAATAAGGATTAATTAAAGAGTTGTTGATATAGAAGTGTCGACTGATCATACATCAATCGATAAGAGAGAAAGGCTATTGCGATTTTGTTATTAAAAGAGAGATTAGAGAAATACAATCGATGAAAGATCAAAAACTCTAATCAATATTTTAATTTTAAACTTTATTTCTATACTGACTAAAGACGCATCATTTGACGCGTCAAAATATTTGTTTTCTATTATGATGTTTTTGGAAACAACTGTTGTTGTTTGCATCGTAATCAATATACTAAATGATCATTCATTGTCACTGAATTATACCATTCATGATCACTAAATTAAACTGAATATGCATAATATGTTTAGAACCAAAATGAATACAATTGGTTCAGTTTAGATATTAGGTTGTAACCCTTACACAACGAACTATAAAACTCTCAAGAAATTGCACAGTAGACTTGAAAAAAAGAATCATTTTGGCCCTTCAACTTGGTTCCCAAATTCGATTAACCCATATTTCAACTTTTAAGCCAAATTTCTCCATTTTTAACATATTACGGTCAAATAGCTCAAACATGCAGCTGGTACGAGAGTATGATTCACATATGGTCAAAGAATATATATTTTTTAAAAAAAATTATTAAAAATGAAAACATTTTATTAACGTAATTACAGTTAAAATGCTACCTTTGTTTCTAAAATCCCTAAATTATCAGAAATCAAAACCCCTAAACACCAAAAGAAATCCTTAATCAATGAGAGAATGAGGATGAGGATAAAAAAAACTACTTACCTTTGATATTGAGAAGAATGAGATTCACCGTCAATTTTGGTTTCACTTTTGAATATTAAAGAAAAATTTATTTTTTCCCCAATTTCATTTTTACCTCAATTGAAAGACACCGCTCCTTCGTTCCTCTGCACGTGCAAACTTCATATTACAAAAGAGGTAGCTTGACTTATTTTTCCTTCACAATAATAATATTTGCTAACTGAATCGTCTGTGTGGAGATTCAGCTTTGAATTTATTCTTTCACTCTTTTTGAGTTTTGATTATATTACATGCGCGCTGATCAGCTAAATGTCTGAGCTATTTAGCTGTAATATGCTAATTAATGTAGAAATTTGGTTTTAAGTAAAATATAGGTCAATTGACTTGAAATACGGGTCAATTGATTTTGAGACCAAGCTCAAAGACAAAAATAACCCTTTTGTCCCCAGTAGACTTTGACAGGGGGAAATAGAACTCACGCTATGTGGAAGCACCTGATAAATATCCCCCAAATATTTATTTATTTTTTAAAATATCAATGAATAGTAAATACTGTTCAAAAATATTCTCCTCCTTGTCTGGAGAGAAAAATGAGATACGAAACCAGACTTAAAACACGAGGCAACAAAATGCCATTAACACTTCCGCAATTCCTTCCATTCCCCAAACGACAACTACAAAATTCACAAAATTGAACTAAACATTCCCCAAGAAATCCTCATTATCTCTAAAGCGACAACCTTTTCTCTCTCTGTTACTTTCTATTCATTTCTCTCTGGGATTAATCACTCACTATACCCAGTATTCGTTTCATGTGTTAAAAGTATAAAACTTTAGGGTTTATGGCTCTGATAGAGCAACAAGGAGAAGTGCATATGACGAGATCGGTGCAGATATGGAGAGGGATAGTAAATTGGTTAGGGTTTTTGTTGCAGTTGTTTCTTCAGATCCTGAGAATAACGCCTTCCATGGCTCAAATGGCGCTGTCTTATGTTGGTTTTACATATCCACTTCTCTCTTCTTCTTGTTGTTCTTCTTCTTCTTCTTTCAAGTCGTTGCCCGTTGTAGAAATTCCTTTGCAAGAGTCATCGCTAACACTACCTGCACAAATCAGCGTCCCGGCTGACGTCAGTGAGGGCGATGCTTGCAATCACCGCATGGAAAAGCTTACTGTAAGTTTTTATGGAGAAATTGATTGTTAAAAAATGGGCAATGTTCTGTAATCAATGCAAGCATTTACTTGTTTATTTATGATTATGCTATATTTTCCTTTTTTTAATTATTAGTTGGGAGTTCATTTTTCTTCTAGTTTAGCTGAAAACGAGAGTAATAAATAATCAAGGATCCCATATATTTTTTGTTGAAACCCTTCATGTTAATGGTGTCTAATTTTAAATTCATGTAAAAATTAGAAATTTAGTTTTGGATTGTTGTTATAAGTTTGATTTGGAAAGAAAGGCTCTATATCAGCTTCTTTCTGGGCAAAGTAAAAAAGTTTTGATCATTTGATCTTTGTTCTGTAATATTTTAGGTGGTGCTTGATTTGGATGAAACACTAGTTTGTGCATATGAAACATCTAGCTTGCCTAGCAGCATTTGCGCTCTAGCTATAGGAGCTGGGTTGAAGTGGTTTGAGTTGGAATGTGTCTCTCCAGACAAGGTCTCTATCTCTGTTTCTCTCATCCAAATTAATAGATACATTCATTCTTGCTGTTTTGTTGTTCAATATCTTAGGAACACGATTAATGTGATATCTTTGGGTTGAAGGAATGTGAAGGAAAGACAAAAGTAAATTATGTGACGGTTTTCGAACGACCTGGTTTGCGAGAGTTCTTAAAACAGATTAATGAATTTGCAGACCTTGTTTTGTTTACTGCTGGTCTTGAAGGTAGATTTTATGCTATTGCTCTATGATTATCACTTTGATAATTTTTTGTTCTTTTTTTTTTAAACGTAATGTCTTTGGGCACCATACAGGTTATGCTAGACCACTTGTTGACAGAATAGATGTGGAGAACCGATTTAAACTACGGCTTTATCGGCCTTCAACTGTTAGCACGTAAGCTCTTCCCCTATTTGTTATAATTATCACATGGACATTTTTTTATATGCATATATTTATTTTGGAGATATTCATATAATGGAAGGTTTATAATGGACCACTGTTCTCAGTTCTTAAAGGATATTGATTGAATAGTCGAAATTGAGATATGCCTGGTCTAGTGGTTATGCTCTTTTTGAGAGCTTGGCAAGTTTTATGCTCAGAATGTTAGCTTTCATAGAATTGGTTGTTTTTGAAGGTTGGACCTATTGCATCATACAATAGCAGACGACTTGCCTTGCGATTGGAATTTGTAGAAAATTGCTAAAGAATTAATTACAAAGTTCCTTTCCTAGACTTTATTCAGTGGATCATGATTGAATAATAGCTTTCTTTTTCATTAGACAAAGTAACATTTTGTTTTAATAGTAGGCTTAGAGAACAAACACATGAAATATTTTTTAGGTGTGGTTTAGAAAAATATAAAACATTAAAAAAAAAAAAAAAAAGCATTGTTGCTTATGGTCAATAAATTTAATTCACATTTATAGCATTGCTAGGAAGCCTTACCAGTGTTTTTTAACAAACTCTAATATTGTGAAATCACAGAGAATATAGAGAACATGTGAAGGATCTATCTTGTATAATGAAAGATCTCCATCGAATTGTAATTGTTGATAACAACCCATTCAGTTTCTTGCTGCAACCATTGAATGGAATACCATGCGTTCCTTTCTCCGCTGACAAACCCATTCAGTTTTCTTGCTGCAATACCATAATGGAATAGCCATGCTCGCCTTTCTCCGCTCAAACAACCTTACGAATAGAATGCAGTAGATAGTTTACTCCTATGAAGAATTAGCATAACTTGTATTTGTTTCGTGTGTTAACTGCTTAAGCTTTTACACCCATTAAGCACTCGTCCGGAGGGAGGAGCGGGGGAGGAGGAGAACGAAGGTCAGGGTAAGATCTGAATCCTGCCCCTTAGACAACACGACCATACATAACTAAATTTTGTTTGTGGAATTGTGATCTATCTCGGCTCTGCTGCTGAAAGATTGTTACCAAAGTGACAATACGTATTCATTGAATAAATGTAATTTTATAAAAACAGCAGTCATGAAAGCTGCCATTTTTGGCTTCGAATGCTGCAAATGAGACCATCTCATGATATAGTTGGCAACAAAGTTTATAATGATAGAGTGAACCAACTTTCATAATTCTTTCCCGTTTTTTTTTTTTTTTTTTTTTTTTCTGTTATTGTTGTTTTTTTGAATCAATTGGCCTTGTCCCGTTAAATAAAGCTAGTCTTGCTCATTTTACGCATCGAACACAAGCCTCGAGGATAATATTCCAGTAATTGATAATCTATGGGAAAATCTACAGAGAGTGCCACTGTCTATAATTGTCTGTGCTAGCAGAAGCTTCAGAGTTTCAGGGTATCATTCTTTGACACACCACGTCGACCAAAACAATCTCCAGAAAGAGTTTCCCAACAAAAACATATCTAAAAATATTGTTGAATTAAATATACATGCTAAGACTATACAACAGTTTCTAAGTTCCCCAACAACCGTAGAAGCAATCAGGGATTAACAGAAAAAAAGCAAATTCCAGTTGCCTTATTCAACTCCAAAATTTTGGCAGCCTAAATTTTTTTTTTTTTTTTTTTTTTCTGTTTTTGTGTTTTTTGAATCAGTTGGCCTTGTCCCAGTTAAATAAGCTAGTCTTGTCATTTTACTGCATGAACAACCTGGATGGATTAATATTCCAGTAATTGTAATTATGGAAAATTACAGAATGTCACTGTTAAATTGTCTGTGCTACAGAAGCTCAGTTTCAGGGTTCATTTTGACACACCGGTCGACCAAACAATCTGCCAAAAGAGTTTCCAACAAAACATGCTAAAAATACTTGTTGAATTAATATACATCTATATTATCAACATTTAGAAGTCCCCAACAACGTTAGAAGCAAATCATATTAAAAGAAAAAAGAAATTCCAGTTGCTTATTCAACTTCCAAAATTTGCACTAAACCAATGTCGCACTCACTTTATCTAGAGGGTGCTTCCTACCTTGATTGTAAATCTCATCGACAAAGGCAGCAATTCCATTAAATAGCATTGTGAGGTACAGTAGGGTATTATATGATACAACATTGGCTACCTTAGATCCTTTCCAGCCCATCATCGTACAGAGTGAAGATTATTGCATGGGACACAAGCAATATAGGAATCGAACACTACTGACCTTGGCCGAGCTTGGCAAGACCAGCAACTCCTCTCTTAAGGCAAACATTCTGATCTGCTAAAACTTATTTTTAGCCCCGTCAACTAGCACTGGAAGATTCTTTAGACTTCTCTGTTAGCATCTTTTCTGAGGTGCTTGTATCTCCCATTTGAGCCTGACTTGTTTGTGCTTGACTTGAAGTCTGTGTGTCTGGAGCTATTCCCAGAACCACCTGAATAGATCTGAAAAGATAAATTTTTATAGTTAGGAACCACTGAACTAGAAAGAAAGATTCTCTCTATAGAAGTAAACAAGGGGATTTTTACAAATAATAGTAATAATGATAATAATAGTAAAAGACATTATCATGAACCTTGGTAGTGAAGCTTTGATGTTAGGTTGGCTAGCATGAGCAACCAAAGGAGCTTTCAGTGCTGCAGTTCTATTCAATGCATTTTCCAGTTGTGGTGGAGGTAGCTGAAAGTGAAAATCACAAGCTATTCAAGAAGCACAATTCACATTCTAAGATCAATGATTTGCAATGCTGAAGCTATGAAAACAAAGCAAGAAAAATAGATAACGAGGAAAGCAGATAATCTCCTTCCCCCCACCCTTTGCTGGTGCTCCTATGTGCACCATTATGGGGGATCATGGCTTTGCCTACTTGAACTGTTAGATGTTATTCTAACTCAAATCCAAAATAAGATCCTAAAAAGCTTGAAAATGCCAGTTAACTGCTGAATCATCTGACACCACATATTGATTCAATTAATCTATTAGAACTCAGTATCAGTGATTACGGGGTCATTTTTGGTCTTATTGACAACTTATTGGACCTTCAGCTTATTGGTTCGGACAATGATGAAATAAACTTGTCTGTCCACTGAACCAATGAGCTGCTTATCTGAATGTACAAGCCAAGTTTTATTTGAATGAAAAAGCTTCTTTTAGAGTTGATCCAATAAGTTATATTATTTATTAGATGAAAAGATGAAAAATTGCAGCCTATAGCTATGAAATGGCACCACATATCACTTTTTATTCGTTCAATAATCAACTCTTGTGACCAATTTTTAATCAATCAGCTCAATAAGCTCTTAATTCAGATTGAGCATCCAAAATTTAATCCTAACAAACGACCCTAAGTCAACTACAATATTTTTATCATAAAAATTTATATATGTTTTGTTATTGCAAAATCAACTACAATTCAATGAGATAACAAAAAAAAAAAAAAAGAAGTGTGATAGGACAACAATCATCAAGAGAAAAAAGGAGAAGCATCTTGAGTTCAGTCTAGTAACCACTGGTCTTGCTAAAATGGAAAACTGAAACAGAACTGACAAACAGAAAAAATCAAAATAGTCCAAAGAGAACAACTAATTCAATTACCCTTCTCTTAGATTATCATTTCTGAATTGATCTTCCACACCTCTCTCACTCTCTCTCTATTATTTTTGCGATAAAATTTCAAGTGTTGCGAGTGTCATGAGGAAACACCATGAAATTCTCCATATAAAATTATTTCTTCTCTCTTATTTAACATATCTAACAATTTGATTTTTCCAAGATTTTCTTCTATATGAGTTACAATTATTCTTGGGAATGCTCCCACATTACAATATCTTCTTCTAAATGATCGCATGGCATCATTTTCAAGCAAAGTTCAAGAGATGAATAGTTGAGAGCGCCATATGTCAATAATTAAAGTACTGTAGTCTATAGCATGCCTCTGGCTAACCATGTATTGCAGTTCAAAATGAAAATAGATAAATCTACATACAAAAGGTAATCAACGAAACAGAACACACCTGAAGCAACACACTGAAGGACTGAGGCTTTGTCAAGAGTGCACACTTCAAGAATCCAACCCACAACTTTGGATATTTCCAAATCTGAAATGGCCCATTAAATTAGCATAAAACAACTATCAACCATAAAGTGCTAGCAATCCATGATAAAGCATTCACCTGCTTACTAACAAGACGAGAAAGGATATCCATTATAAACTCCACCTGCAAGGATAGGAACTATTAAGTTGATTGAAATAGCAGAACTTTTCTCCAGAGATATTAAATTTCAAAGAGCGGCAACAATTCTGTCCTGATTTGAAGGAAAAGCATGCAATTAAACTAAATAGGACAATCACAATTCATAAACAGCCTGGTTCCTAACTAAAGAAAGGAATATTTTCACACTATCCATAAGCATTCAAAAGAGTAAAGAATCACTTATGCAGGCAAGCACCAAAATATGGATGAATCTCACTCAATGCACCTCATGTGAATGAAAACATAGTTAGAAGTATTTATTAACTGAATATTAATCAATAACGAAGCCATAATCCATTTCTCACGATAAGTATTGATGCAGGTATGTGGCCTGATTTGATTCAAATGCTTAACAACTGACCAGAAAAAGTACAACCATTGCTGCTTGTAGAAAAAATTTAAGAGGAAAATAATTTATTTTTTAATTTAAATTTGCTGGACAGTATCTTACCAGTGCTGGGTAAGCACCAATAGCTTGTAACACGGTACGCATGAACAACAAAGGAAGAGGAATCTGTTCAACCTGCAGGAGAACATTATTGTCAATAAGATGCTAAAGATTTTGCATTACAAAATTTAGAAGTTCAGCATGGTACAGACCAACTGATTCAAAACCTTCGCTATTACTTGTTGAGTAAATATCTGCCGTTGCTCAAAACAAGCATTACAGGCATCTGTGACCTGAACATAGAATGTACATGTCAGTTGTACAATTGTTCAGGTTCATATGGTTTCACAAAGGGAGAAAACAATGGTAACTTGCCTTCTTCAATGGAATTCCATCTTTGTCTGGATCAATTCCATGGATGGCTATTAGCACTTCAGCAGGAGTGAGAGGAGAACTGGAGTGAGGTGATCCCTATATCAAAGCTAAGTTATACCAAGTTCAAATAAACAATAAAATAAAGCACTCAATTAAACTAAGCACACTTTGCAAGTAGACCAAACATCAGAGCTTAAAATTTAAATGAACAACTTTTAGGTGTTATTAGTTTTCTTGAAAGTGCATTGCACATTGTTTGTACTCATTGATTTTTACACACTGCAAATAATGATTTTGAACATTAAAACTAAGTCATATTTAAATCCCTAAATTTGAGTTCATCCACTTAAATATAGCATTATAGTTTTGCACCTTCATTTACACTATAAAAAGCTTAAACCACAAGCAACCGTATGTATGACACAATAATATAAAAAAAATTTAAAATTTTAATGCAATATTGAAATAAGGTTTGTGATTATTCAAGGTCACATATTCCTTTGAAAGGTCATCGGAATCTATTTGAAGTGCAAAATCCAAGGTACACTTGTCAAGAAGAAAGAAAATACCTGTAGCACACGTGCAAGTGCAGCTTGGAATTTATCTGGAGGAAGATTCACAAGATGGGGAAAGGTCAGCAAAACCTGAAAAATAAACAACTAAAATAATTGGCAAGTTCCCAAAGAGGAGAAAAAGTCATGGCAGGGGGCAGTTGTTGGATTCCTCCATGTACCCTTTCTCAGAACCAGCAGCAAGCATTACAGTATTGACTCATGCAACTTGAAAATATTCAACAATAACTTGTTTTTCACTGAATATTTAGTTTGGATCAACCCAACTTATTGCTTATTGTTTAATAACAATGTCATTGTCAAACATTCTTTGTTGTATTGTGTAAAAGTCATGGATCTTAAAATTCTGATGTGGCAGGAGAACAGACAACCCTATCAATATCCACGTGTCAAATTTAATAATTAAATCACAGCTAGGTCAGGAAAGTTGAAATGAAAAGGGGCCCTTTTCAACCAAGAAATCAAACCCATCCAAACAAAAGAAACAGCCAGAAGTTTGATAAGTATGGGAATTCTGGACCTATAACCAGATTATCACATCCAAGATTCAACTGTGGAAATCTCAAATCCTCAATAAGGAAAAAAATATTACAATGCAATATTTCACGAAGATATGAAAGAAAAGCCCAAGAGGATTTTATAGTCCCTTGTTCTTGATCAAGTTACAGGTCTATGATTGGGAAATTCTAGGATGGGACACTTAGGTGTTGATGTTTCGATGTATTTTTTCCTTTTTACATATGTTGAGAAATTATATGCTCATTGGAGAGAGAAACCTTTGATCTCTGAGTTTAGGAACTCAAACCTTGAAGAAAACTACAATCCTTTCTTATCTTTCTTGCGTTGTTTAAATACAAGGAAAAGAAAAACTGCAACACGATAAAATCCTGCCATAACAAAGGGAAACTAATTCCATGGGAATCCTGAAACTGAACAATAAGTAAAAGATTCTTGCACCAGATTTTATAAACTACTTAGGCCTTATTGATAGTCATCTGAGTTCCTAACAGAGAGTTTCCAGAAGGTAGAAATATACCATTATGAACATAAAAAATAATGCATAAAGATGAAAATTCAAATTATAGATTAAAAGAATACGTGCAGACAATATGCATGAGATAAAGAGGAGATGCATTTCATAGCCAAGCAATGAATGAAAGAAACCTCATCTCTTGGTAGGAATGGCAGTACTGGAATTAGAATCTCTATATCCTGAAACAAATCAAAAGCAAACATTTTAGTTGATGGCCTCGCTTTTACCTCTAGGAAATCAATTTTAATACCTTTAGTTTGGTATCGTATAACTTCCTAATGGTGGACAATAATTCTGGAGAAGGAACTGCCCCATCTGTAAGTGTTTGTAAAACCTGATACACCAAAAGGAAAATATTAGAAAAGAAAATCAAACTCGATCATATTACTTTAATGGGGTGGATTACAATGTAAATAGTTGAACAATTACCTGGATCAGAAGATTCTCACTTCCACTTGGAGGATCCGAAATTATTTCAAGAAGCTCAGAAGATGATCCCATTGTACGGACTAGTATGGGAATATGGCGGCGAACTGCCTGCACCATACAACTGATAAGAAGATGAATCTCGTAGTAGAATGGGAAGAACGATAATTTTCTTACTGAACCAAACCTAAATAAAATAAACCTCTTTAACTTCCTTCGATGTGCTTTCATAAATAATAAAAATTTGGCGAAACAGGGAATGCTTCTGCAGATCAGATTATACAAGTAAAATATCAGTATATCTAAAGAAACATTGGAGATGTTCAGATTGCAAAAGGACGGCAAATACATCGATTACTAGTCGCTGAGATAACAAGATACTAAACAATAACAAAAGTATCACCTTTGTGCACAAAGCAAAGTACAGTGACATGCACTGCTGGGCCTCATGTATAAAGCAAGATGGTGCACTTTGAAATGTGCATGATTGATGACTTTCAGAGGAGATATCTTTACTGGTGGCACTAACTGACTGATGGTCATTTGTTGGTTTTTCCAAATTGCAATCCTGTTAAAATCAAATTCAACCAACTAAGCAATTTACTTTCTTAAGAGCTAAAACAAAGAGGGAAAGAGCATGCATGATACAGTGTTATCAACAACACACCCAATCATATATCAATGTTGAACTTACCAAAAATCTCTAGATATTAACTTGAATTAGTGCAATGCAAGTATTTAACTTATAATGAAAAAGCCCGATTCCAAAATTCATAAGAAACATAAGTAAAAGATCAAGCAGTATATCATAAGTTTGAGCAGGAGACAGTTAAATACTATATGTTTGACCAGCACTTCAATCAAATAGTTCTAACCTAAATCCAAGTGAGGAACACAGCAAAGGTAGTAACCACGTCTCCAGTAGCTAATGGAAAATGTCTATTTAAAATTTTTTTAGAGAACTTTCTTTTTTTTCTGACACTATAATTTCTTCTCTACTGCTTCCAAATAAAAAATTCTGCTGCTTGGCAGTTGCATTGAAAATAAGTGAAATTATTTTTCAGCGACTAATTACACTGAAAACTTAATTTTATTTCAATAAAAAAGACCATAATAATGACTTGCAAAGAGTCATATTTTTACCTTGTAATTGGATAAGAGCAAATTAAACCAAAAGAAAAAGATTAAATTGCAAAAATGATCACCACTAACTAGTGGTCATAAACAGAGAGAGTCATTTGTTGTGGTTAATGTACTAAAGGGAATATGCTCAAATATTCCTAGAGCTGCAAATGAGCCAAGCCACTCATAAGCTACTCGAGGCTCAGTTTAGAAAAGCTCGTTCAAGCTATTTCAATAAGCCAAACCAGCTAATCTAAAGCTTGATTATTGAGCTCATTTAATAAACGAGCTGAGCATGAGATTGATGAAGCTTGGGAGCATCACTGTCGAGCTAACAAACCTATATACAAGCTCAAGTTCCAGCCTGTGAACAAGCCACAATTTTTTTTTTTTTTTTTTTTTTTTTTATTGAGTCTGCATCTTAATAAACGAGCTTAGAGCCGTGAACTTGATGAATAGCTTGGGAGCATCACTGTCCGAGCTTTAACAAGACCCTATATACACCAGCCTCAGTTCCAGCTCTGTGAACAAGCCAGCAATTTTTTTTTATTTTTTTTTTTTTTTATGGATTTATAAATTAACGCAAACCCATGCCGGACCCTAATAGCAAACCCAAAATTTTTTTTTTTTTTTTTTTTTTTGGATTTATAAATTAAGCAAACCATGCTCGGACCCAATAGCAACCCAAATGAGCTGTGCTCAAGCTCTGTATTTCAAGCTCAAGTATACCTGTTTCAAATTTCAAGCTCACAGAACTCGCCTTGTTTACAACGCTATTACTTCCCATTTCATAAGTTTGTTGATGTATGAAAAAATGACTTCCCGCATAAAAAGATCATTTTCCTTAAAAGTAATTTCATTTTCCTTTGAACAAATAAAATTTTTCATTTGAACAATTTTTCAATTTGTACTGAAAATCAAAAATGAGTAAAAAAGATTTTTTTAAAAAATCCACGAGATAAATGGATCCTAAATGGGATTGTATTTCATTTGCAATGACCAATTTGTTTCATTCAAAAAAAAGTTATCAGGGATCAATAAATCACATCCCAAAATGTGGTGTTTCCATTTTCAGAATGAGTAGTGAAATACTTCCAGTACATATGCTTTGAACATGGCCGACAGACATTAAAAAACATAGTCCCTCTATTCTATGCAGAATGTCCTCTTGAAAAGGAAAGAATTTAAAGAAAAGTAAACCACATATTGCTATCTTGCAATCGTATAAAATATTTCATTTTCAATGCCACCTTATTTAATAGTGGCAAAAGAATAATCAAACTAATGGAGAAAAGAGAAAAGACAACTTAAATGAATTGATAAAAAATAAGATAATGTATAAAGAAGAATGAAGTGTCTGCATTGACTTCTATAAATGACATGCCTTTTTGAAAACAAGAACCAAAAGAAACACTTTGCCAGAGAGTAAAAAAGACAGTTAGGAAAAATCTTCTGCTTAACAAGAATAATTAGGAGGAAAATTTATGTGAAAATGAAAATAACACTAAATATTACATGAATAATGCAGACAGTTCAATGTAAACAAAGTACAGAAAGCCAGGGAAGTACGGCAATGTGAATGATACCAAGTTAATAATTCATTTCAACAGCAAATATTACGGGAAAAGGGGGAGGGAAAAAAAAAAAAAAAAAACCTATTCCGCAGCAAAGACAACAGAAATACAAATAATTGCTCACAGGTTCATGGCAGCTTTTTTAGCACTGTAAGGCTAAAAGGAGATGCAACAACGATATATGCTCATTTTCAGATCAAAGAGACTGAATTCTGGCACCAGACAATGTGTTATAGTAATTTTTCACCCTTTAATTCATAAATTTAGTACCTTTTTCAGTTCAATACTTAATCCTACAGCATCCATACTTTCCGTAGCATCTCTATTTACTATGGAGAGCAACTTTTCCTTAGCAAAATCTTCTATTTGTTGAGCAATAGATGGGATGGGATAAAGTTTGTTTGCCACCTGTAACATGAAAGCATACAGAATCATAAAAGGGATCGCATAGCACTGTTTATTTGTTGCTTCTATAACAAGTCATGTGCACGTACCAGTCGAATTGCCTTCATGCGAACTTCCTCCAAGTGATGAACTGCACTCTTTTAGATTGAAAGAAAATGGAAGTTAAAATAGATATATAAAAAGGAAATTTTCAACTTTGAATCATCACGAAATTAACACTGTTCCAATCTTCATCCCTCCCGCAATATTTTCCCTCTGCATCCTCTCCCCATCTTTTTCATACTACAATACCATTATAACATGGTTGTAGAGGTGTAAATGAACCAAGCTGACTGAGTTTACCCATGTTCAGTTTTGGTTCTATATATTTCTAAATGGGTTTGAACTTGGCTTAAACTCAAATTGAGCAAGCCTTATGAGGAATACATACAATTTCAGCAGCATATAATACATAAATGAATACCCATGTCAATGACTTGCAAATAATACATAAATGTAATTTGCAACCAAATATCTTGAATCTTGTTCAGTACCATGAAATCCAAGGGGAAAAAAAGAAGAACAAGAACAAGAATAAACCTGCAAAGCAATTTTCAAGCAGACTTCCCGAATAGGAGGCCTCTGCAATATCAGGCCCCATACAGTGCTTAGACCTTGAGTAACTCGATCCCCACTTTGTAAATCATTCTCAGCCTTGTCATTTCCAGGACAGCACAAGGACTCTAATAAATTCAGAACTGGCTTTGGTAGATAAGGAGCTTCACCAAGCAATCTACTTAAAGATTTGTCTGAAGGAGGAAAGGAGTCTCTCAGTGTTTCAGCCTGCATTGAAGATATTAAATTTTTTCAATAATAATAGACCTGGCAAAAGAAGTGAGAGAAGTAATATAAAGGAATGAATACAAACCACGGCCAGCAGGAATGTTTCATACACAGAAGCAGCAGTTGTTGAAGAAAAGAAGTCACGTTCCTCCTCTACCTCACCAAATAACCTGTAGAGGACACGCAATGTCAACTCGTGTCCCTGAAGGCATCCAGCAAGTAATGTCAGAAACTAAATATTTTAGAAGTATACAAATATACAATAAGATTAGAAGCAATGATAAAGTCTTGAAAGCTACAAATGACCCATGGCTAGCAACAAAGGATATAATTTAATTGCATTTTAGAAAAGCATTGACACCTGAGTTTGCAAGTGTTTATCTAATCAGAATATTACAAGTCAACAATCTTGATCTTAAAATTGTCATGCTGAAAGTTACAGGTTGTGCAACAAGGTACTTTGTGGTGATCATCATACGAGCTAGGAAATGAAAAGGCCAAACCTCCTACTAGGCTAAATAATTTCAAGAATCTCCTTTAAAGTATGCTAAATCTTGTGCTCCAAATAAGCCAAGCTGAGCCACTTACAAGATATTCAACTCGGCTCAGCTTCATGAAATCTCGCTCAAGCGGTCCTTCATTACAACTAATGAGCCAAGCTCAAGCCTGATATCAAGAATCATGTAATAACTAGCCGAGTTTAAGCTAGTCACAGCTCTCCTCATCTGAACTCAAGCATACTTGTTCGCAAATTTGTCTGACAGCTAGCACATAAGATATTGAGAATTAGCAAGGCATAAAACTAACTCACATAGCTCACACAGGCAGAGAAACAGCTTCCAGAAAATGGACCTTCAAAAGGCTACATTTCATTGATTACTTTTAGTACTTATGTAGAGTTAACAGTTAACCACATGATATGAAGTACAAAAACAGAACATATCCATGGCTTAACTATGCTTAGCTTCTCCTCATAATTAACCCATGTTTAGTTCACTTAAACACCCAAGCTAAGCCCATACAGCTACCTAACCCCACTAACTTTACATGTTGGAACAGCAAGGTTACCACAGAAAAGACAAAGCTAATTTTCTCTCCAAAACTCAAACTAATAAAAAGTATCTCAAGTCTCAACAAAAATCTCACCATTCCAGCACTCCTTGAGATTTTTGTTGGAGGAATTCAACTCGTACTTCCATAGAGCATCATCTCAATTGATTGGTTTTGGCCTTTTCTTGAGCACCATCATTTTTCAAATCTTCTTGTATTTGTTGTACATCTGAACAAATTCTTGTATTCAAACTTTTCAAATCACTTTCTTTCCTTTTTTTTCTCTTTTATTCTTTTGAGCGCTTGTCTCCAAGCTTCGTCACTAATTTTCATGGACTTCTTGCCGAAAAATGTACTAGGCTCCTCTTGATAGTGACTCCTTGAGAGTATCCATGGTGGGCCTAGTTGTTGTCAGTTGCCAAAAATAACTATTCTTCCTACTGCTCCATGTGAGCAACTAAAACCTTCATCAAAGGGTTGCTATTATCCTTATCATCAAATTTCAGCAAATTCTTTTAGCAGTTTCCGGACATCCTAGTCCTTTTTCAACTGGTTTCCCGCAGTCTTCGAGCGTGCTTTGGTCCCTTCAAAGAAGATCTGCACTTTTAGGACTTACCTAGGTCCTCTTCAACAAGATTTCTGCAGTTTTAGGACATTCCTAGGTCCCACTCAACATGATTTATGCAGTTCTATGACATGCACAGGTCTTTCAACAAGTTTTCAAGTTTTAGGACATGCCTAGGTCCACTTAAAACTCTGCAGTTTTACATATGCAGTTTTGGGACATTCACAAGTGCTCTTCAATTCATGGACATGCTTGACCTCTTCTATTTTTACTCTCAAAAATCAATAAACAGATATTTTACGCTTGAAAATGGGTGGGATTTGTAAAATAACAGAAATTCAACGAAACAATCTTCATCCTGAACCAAGAACATGAAAATCTAACCAATTATTGAGAAAGGAAGAGAGGAGAACAATAAAACAATAATTGAAAATAGCTAAAAAAAAACTGATACCGCATTATCTCTCTTTTTTCTCAAAAAACTCCTTTTTCTTTTAACTACAAAGCTTTAAAGACCATCTACAAGCTCTGATACCATGCTGAGAATTGGTAGGGCATAAAAGCAACTCAGACAGCTCACATTCACAGAGAAACAGGTTGTATAAACTGAACCTTCATAGCAGTATTTTTCATTTATTACTTTAGTACTTATATAGAGCTAACTACCAGATATGAAGTTAAAGACATCATAGCCATGCATTAATCATGCTTTGTCCTCATAACCAAGCCATGCTTAGTTCACTTAAACAGTCAAGCTTAGCCCCTATACTACTACCTAACCCATTATCTGACCAAGTCAAAGACTGAAATTGAGTGTCCCATCTCATGGTATCTCCTAGACCTATGACTCGATCTGGAGATCGAAGCAGGGTTGCCCTCTGCCCTTTCATTTAATTTCTTAAGACTTGCTTTAGCGGTCAAGGGCTTCCCTTCTTAGTGACATAATCAAGGAGCTCAATAGCTGCCTTTTTGGTAGCCGTGTCAGTATTCTTACGTGTGAGCACAAGCTAACTTTCCCTAATAGAGATGAGAATAATTCCTTCATTTAAGTAAGGCTGTCTTGCTCTGATACCTTTTGGAACAGCAGGTTACAACAGAAAAGACAAAGCTAACTTTCCCTCCAAACTTCAAACTATTTAAAGGTATCTCAACAAAAATCTAAACATCCCAACATAACAGTATTAATCACTTTAAAACAAAATTAAGATTTATGAGTTTTTATTATAATATGCATCCCAAAATTTTTAATGAAAAACATTCATATAAAATATTATTTTAAATTTTGTAACGTATAAGTAAAAAATAATCTTTAAGATTTATATAGTGATATAAAGATTTATTAAAATAAATTTATGAATTATTTAACTTCTAATTAAAGTTTACAAAGAAAAATTTAGCTTTATTTGCCTTGTAAGCCTTTATGTGAATGGTGATGCTCATCTCAATTCAGTTGATTTAATAAACAGGCCAAGCTCAAACCTAAATACAAAATTCGTTTAAAAAACAAGCAAGCTGGAGCTAGCCAAAGCTCAAGTAGGCACGTGTTCAACCCCCTAATTGTCACCTTGGATAATGCAAGACTATGAAGCCATGGACATACCTGTAGAACGGAACAAGGACCATCCATGGCAAGTAGGTTTCATATTGTTAGAAATATTAGCTTCAATTCAACCGGAATGAATATGTGCAATAAAGAAAAAATTCCTTTACCTCATGACTCATGTAATCTGATAATATGTGCTCTCGAAGGAGTTTCCAGGGGTCTAAATCAGAGGGAAACTGCAAGAACTAAAAATTGTATCAATTTCTAAAGATAATGTAGTACCATATAGAGTATGAATCTTCACTTAGATAAATCGTGCCAAGCACAAAGGTGAGGCCAAGGCCATAACTTAGGATAAATTATATAACCGTCTGAAAAACATCTACGACGAAAATATCAATTACATAAAATCAGGTGCACCGAATAGGTAAAACTGATGGCAGAGGGAAAACCATCATTATGCTAACAAGAAAATCATGAAGGAAGCAATAATTTTTGCATAAATTAAAGAGGAGAAAAGCAGGATTCACGCTTCAAAACCGTTGTTTAATTGCAACTATGAATAGGGAAATCAATGAAATTTCTTGTGGAAAGAACAGAATTAATAGCATCTATTTAGCCAGTTCCATGAAAATTTCTCAAACCGATAGTACAGATTAATATATCAAAATTCATGCTTTGACAACCTGGAAAGGTAAGTATTTATGAATAGGGAAGAATTTTCTGAATTAACACAAAAAATAGTTAACCTTGTAAATTGACATAATTAAACATGTCTAGAATAGCTAATATTATAACATTTATTGCTCTTGCAACAGCATATATATTTTGATAGACTATACACCATTACAAGTTTCATGAATGCCTGAAAGGAAGTGAATAGCACAAGCATGTCACTTGCAGCTAAACAACAAGAAAATGGAAATAAACCAAGTAATTTATACACATGCACTATGCAATAAATTTGAGAAGTTTTGGCAATATCTAGGGCATTGCAACTAGTGGTGCAAAGGTAACAGGAATCCTTAAAAAAGGTTGGCTTAATACCTCAACTCCTAAATAAGCAAGCAAGGAAAAGCGGACTTGTGAACCTCCAGCAACTGATATTTGTTTATATGCCTCAATGATGTGCATGAAAACCAAATTTTGAAGTCGATCCTTCTCTTCTTCTGCTAGGTCAACAACAGGTGCTGACATTTTAGGCAAAACAAAAGTATAAGGTAAGCCCACAGTTGCCGCTGCTGATGAAATCAAACTGCTGGAATCAGTAACAGCTGTTTTTGGACTGAGCTCCTCTGACCTATCTGTTGACGTCACCGGATGCAAATCCAGGGTTGAACTTCCATCCAAACTTGTAACCTGCTCTTGACTAGCATCTTCTAGATCAGTGGAGGCCAATGAGGAAGCACCCACGGTTTCAGATAATCCATCATTACGAGCAGAAGAGTCTAGGCCGGGTATCTCACTCTCCACATTCCCAACGCTATGGCTGTCAGACGGTATATCCATCTCCATCCCAGATAAAATCACATTTGAAGGAGCTGTTGAACCAGTAGGCAACATTTCATTTTTGGCCCCACAACTCATTTCAGAATATACAACAGCACTATCAGACTCGAGAGCAACATAGGGTTCTTCTTGAACTTGTGACGTCAGCTGCTTTAGTAAATATAAAAACCTTAGTACTTAGCGAATCTAAAACCAAAAAGGTTCGATGAAAAAGAAGAACAAGAAGGAGATGGAAAAGTTAAAGAAGCATATATAGATCATTACACTTCAATATAGTTGAATGTCAAAAATTAATAATAACTAACATAAAAAGGCAGGGTAAGAATAGGAAAGAAGAGTATGCAAAAACCTCTATGTCGTTGGAAGTTGACTGGTGAGCATTAAGCCGCAAAGCTATTGGTGGGAAAGAAGTAGAAAGCGAAAGAACATTTGCCAAAAACGATGATGGATACTTGGCTTGAGTGTTACTGCCAACTATAGTCATATCCACTAGTGGTTTGTCTTGCCCTTCAGCTTCAGGATGACTAGAAGGAAGGTAGCGCATATTAGCTATCACTACTTCAGCTAACAAGTCAGCCGAGATGCTTGAAATAAGAATCTCCAAAGAACCAACGGCCTTTTCACCTTGAGCAACCAAGGCTCCAAACATTGCAACAAGTTGCTGCACAGGTCCAGTATCATCTTCACCTTTTGTAACAGCAGGTCCATCTGAGGATATATCATCCTGGGACACTGAAATATTTCTGTTCAACTCTTTAGTTGAGTCCTCTGAGACACTAGCCATTTGCCTGGCACGTTTCTTAGGCACATCATTGTCTTCAGCCGACTCACTATTGTCCTCGCCTCCAGGTCTTTTACTTCCAAATTTCTCATGTATGCCATCAAATGGTTCAGTTTTAAGTTTATCATCCTGCAAATGTCCATGCATTAACAAGAAACTCCAAACATAGATGTGTTTCTATATGTGGAATCAAAACACATGCACCATACTTAATAACAGGAAAATGTACAAATTGCATACCATAGCAATTGTTGAGACCTCTTCCCCCTCCTCTGCACCCCCATTACTCTTGAAATTTTGACATAAGGCTTCTTCAGCTAGCCCTCCTGCTTTCATCTCTTTTAGTGAACCAGCTAAACGATCCCGCCACTGCAGAAAAATAAGAAGTCCATTAACAATTAGTTTATATAATAAACTGCTAGATAACAGCAAATTTTATCACCTTAGTACATCATACTAGTTGTAAAATTATTCTGGCAGAGGAATAAAATGCCAAGTATGGAAGTAAAAAAAAAAAGACTATATAACATCTTAATAATGCCCTAATAAACACAGGATTTTAACTAAAGATAGATGAAAGGCTTCTTTATATCAATTAGAATTCAAAATGGCAAACAATTTCAACTTTACCAACTTCTGCAACTTCCCAACCAATCCTAGCACAATTTCATTTCTTAAAATCCATAATGGAAGCATCAATACATACAAAGCTAAAGAATAAAAGAAGCACATGTAAAACACTCTAGGGAGAGCTGAACAAAAATTTAAATCCTGTAAAGGACATAAATAAATCTAGTAATAGCATGCTAATTTAAAACCCCATTCTTGATAACAGTGTCCTTATATAATTGCTATGTTAACATTCTATCATCAATAAGAAATTGAAACTGATATAAACATGAGTACGGCATCAAATCAGCAGTTAAACGAGACAAGAGGTTACCTACATTTATCCAAGCAAATAAAGATACAATTAGCAACATACCGGTGCTGCACCAGGGTGAGTACATTTCAAGCAGGTGAGAAAGGCATTTTTCAAAGCAAGATTTGCCCCAGAAGCATGCATAACCTCAATACTAGAGCCTGAAGGACCCAAACCAAGTAAAACTGGTAGGATGCGTCCATAATACGGGGGCCTTCTCTTCGCAATTGTGGCGAGGCTGGTAAGAATAATTAATTTTAAAAATTTATTCAACAATGTGTCAATTATCCAAAGAGTAGGCCATCCATACTAATATTAAGTAAAAGTGCTTCCCCCAAACAAAGCAAGAAGATAAAATTGCAAATGTATATCCAGAATTGATCCCTACCTATTTATTAGCACAATGATCACCAAGTTATTGAGAGATTTCACAGTTGGGAACCTAAGCTGATCAAGTAATAAACCCAATCGTTTGCTGGCCTCAATTGACAGATCTCCAACATTTAGTACAGGGTGGCCCCCTCGCAGCCATGATATATTAAATTCCACAAGTTCTTCTACAAGAATAAAGAGATGCTACAGCATTTGAGTATTAACCTGTACATTCTTGTCTTCGATACTACCTTAGCATAAAAAGAAAGGCTTAAAATGATTACCTTCATGAGTAGGGGGTTCTGCAGGGCCATTAGGATCAGGTGTGTAAAGAAGAATGACTGCTTCAACAAACTTCAGGGCAAGCAACCTTACCCCACCACTTCCAGGCTTGAAAACAAGTTATCACAGTAAATAAGAATATGGAATAAGCAGAAAATCAAGCAGTGTCTTCACAATAAACAGCGGTTACCTGAAAAGCTATAGAATACAACTTTTCCTTGAATTCTAACATCGATGACCATGATGACTTAAGCAAATCATCCACCTCACTGGCATAAAGACCCTGAAATATCAAAAGAGAATAGCAGAAGGAAGAAGCACTACAAAGCTCAATTTATGCCATTTAACAGAGCGTAGCCAAAAAGAAAGAAAAGAGTAAAATTGTTTGTGAAGTGCTAACATTGTAGGCTTCTTATCCAAATCTAAGAAACTTTCACAAGGTGCAATGACTTAGGACTAAAATATGAGATGTCACGCTATGATTGATAATAATGGAACATGTTCATTTCAAATTAGAAGGTCTCAAATCATTGACCATATTTAACATAATTGAGCAGGAAAAGGAGATATACTCTACCTGAATAGCAAGTTTTTGAAAGGTGGATCGAAATAAGTTAATCCCACAAGTGACGGCTTGTCTAGCAACAGCAGGTGCACGATCATCCAAAACACTCATTAAAACAGGAGCAATTTCCGGCACAAATTCCAAGTGCTTGAGCCCAATTTCTCCAATTATCCTACGCAAAATCAAATTCGATAATAGGAACGCCCGTTAAAGCCCATGGCAGAAAACCAAACTAAAAAGCTCCTAATATTCAAAGAATGCAATAGCGCATAGATAGCAACATCAATTGGTATCAACAATTATAGGATTATATCTACAGGAATCATACTGGGCAACAGATTTGCGAACCGGAGAGTGCTGATCATACTGTAACTCGAAAAGTCGAGGGAGAAACTCAGATAGCGAACCGACGTCCTTTTCTTCTAACAAATTCTCGTTTAATAGACGCAAGGTCTCGAGCTTTAAAGGTATGTCAATGGCCGCTTTAACGAGGCTCGCTAGCCTCTCTCTCGAACTGGAATTAACCATTCCTACCATTAAATCTCCAATTTCACAGTCCGTATGAAATCATTAGAGCAAATGTAATATAATTAAGTGTGGCTTTTAAAGAGAGGGAAAAGGGTAAATATTTGAATGTTGATTTTGGTCAAAAAGGATTTGAGCAGGTCAATTTCAGAGACAGGACTAGGGTTCAGTTTTGGTGAACTTTGGTAGAGACGGTTTGGTTCGTTATAAGCTGAAGGCGAAACTTTTAAACTTTAACGCTGCGAGTTGAGGCCTTGATTACGTGCGGTGCAGTTTTTGTAAGTACAATGAAATACCTATTCATAAATGACACGCGGTGGTCTCCTATGTTGATTTTAATTAAACATTTTGTAAGTTTGAATTTTTTTTTTTTTTTACTTTTTTTCTTAAGATTAAATTTGAAATTTCCCATTAGCATGGTATATCTCTTTGTTTTTTCTTTAAAAAAAATGTGAAATGCGATATTTTATTTTATAAAATGAGTATTCAATTATTTTTACTCAATTAATTCTATGCCTTTAGCACTCAAATTGTTAGGTTTACCAACAAAAGTTCTAGAATTTACTGGTACTTAGCAATTAATAAGATACCACTTAGTAAGATAATATTCCATTACAAATAAATTTTTACATAATTTATTAAGTTTATTTATTGAATAAAATCAAATATTAAAAAGAGTTCATTCGAATGCTATTAATTTTTAATATTGATTTCGAGGTTATACTTCAAGAAGTTTATTATGACTTTGATGTTATGCATGCAACAAGAAGGATAAATATATAAATATGCCTCTTAATTTTATAATTTAAATTTAATGACACTTTAAACTATGATGAGAATTTATTGTGCTTTTATAGTTACAAATTTTAATGATATCGTACATATTTTCATATTATCGACAATAATTTTTTAAGCTTTTATCTTTTATATATGAAGTATTACTTTGATGCGTGGATGATATAACTTTTAGAATAATATTTTGACAGCTTTTAGAATAAATGTAATTTTTAAGTTAAAATATTTAATAAATATAATTTTATAAGTTGAAGCGGTGAATTAGCGCAAATAAAAGTTTAAAATATTATTAGACTTTCTTATATAAAGTTGAAGCGACGACAATACATGCATTTGGCCACAATTTGATTTTTCGCACTATTATTCCCTTCCTTGGCATGGCAGTAAAAAATTGAGATGTGCACGAAGGATGCCTGTGAAAAGCATTTTCAAAACCAGGAAATAAATGCAAACCAAAGAAAGGGAACGGCAAAACTACAAATACGTACAAAGGGAACGACAATTTGTCTTTTTCTTGTAGTTATTAACAAGCCCATCTGGGGAATCAGGATAAGATAGTTAGAGAGATCGAGGGAGATGGCGATTCAACTGAACCATCTCTACGCACAAGCTCTCAGGCATGAGAAAAAACAACCAAAGCCACCCCTCTCCATCTCCACACATCAAAGGCCGATAAAATTTCAAGTCAAAGCAGCATCCAACGCCCAGCAGCTTATACAGTCTGGTGCTATTAAGCCCATATCTTCAAAAGATGCAGCCATGGCTATTAGCTCTGATGGCTTCATGCTTCTCGATGTCAGACCAGACTGGGAGAGAGAAAAGGCAAGAGTTACAGGGTCGCTACATGTGCCACTCTTTGTTCAAGATTTGGATAATAGTCCACTAACCCTTTTGAAGAAGTGGGTTCATTTTGGCTACATTGGGCTCTGGACTGGCCAGAATTTTACCATGTTAAATCCCGATTTTGTCAAGCAGGTAGACACCATTGTTCCCAACAAGGATGCCAAGCTACTTGTGGCTTGTGGTGAAGGACTAAGGTTAGAAACAGAGACCTTATCCATTTAGATTGTTGTTTCTAAATGGATGTTCGGTTGCTAGATTTCATTTTTCGCCCTCATTTCGAACTTGCAATCTCATCTCATGGCCTCAAAGGACAATGATTCCATTTGAGCGATGTTTGTTGTTTGAACTTATTCTACAGTTTTTTGCCTCAGGTCTATGATGGCTGCTTCAAAGTTGTACGATGAAGGATACAAGAACCTCGGATGGTTGGCCGGAGGATTCAATCGCGCAGCCGATGGTGATTTCCCAGAAATTGAAGGACCAGAAAAATTGCAGTATGCAACTATAGGGGGAGCGTCCTACTATTTCCTTAAATTGTTAATTCTCTTACAAGATATAAGCAAGAGCAATTGATCAATTGATGATAATTTGTAAAATGAGATTATGTTCCTCGTTCTCCATTATCAGTACAAGCAGTTCAAGTGACAATAGGGTGCAACAAACATCATTACCAATCTAATTAAACTAAGCATCAAGAACGAATACATGGAGAGGGCACCAAATAAATAAAGGTTCACATAACCTGAACGTACACAACTTATATTATTAAGTACAATGCAATCTTACAAAGAAAAAACTTGTAACTAATCTTTCACTGTTGTCCAAAAGAAATTCAATTATCAAATAACATTAGGACGCAAATATGGAAAACATTCCCAACTTGACTATTATCAGTGATCATACACAATAGTTCCAGAACTTGGTAGCTGTAGACTACACTTGGATAATCTGGAGACTGGAGCAATATGAGCATCATAAAAAATGTTCCTGTAATAACACAATCAGATACCATCAACTTTGTTATCTGCTATGTCATAAACAGAAGACAAGTAATCTTCATTTTGATAAATATAACGCATCTAAAAACATATGGTCATAAACATGGAAAAGCAGTAAAAGCAAACTCAGAAGAAAAAGAAAAGGCTAACAGAGGAAGTAAAGAGCCAAGAATTATTTAAAGAAAATAAAATGCATATAATATTTATTTACTACATAAATAGCTAAGTAATCATCTTGTGATACCAGTAAATCATTCAAAAATCTCAGTTGATATAGCTAACTGCATCAAACAAGGAAAATTCTATAACCGCAAACTCTAGCATACCCAATATTCCCTTCAACTCTTAGAGATGACAAGACGAAAAAAATTAGCAATTGCAACCCCTCCTCTATATATACACCAAAATAGAGGCATCTGTTTCCAAATCCGCATTTAAAATAACAGCAACATCTCTTGCATTATGTCAAAGATTTTGTCGAACAGCCAGCAAAAAAACTTCAAGACAATAATTAGAATTTCATACAAGTTTCTTTCTTTCTTTCTTTCTTTTTTTTTTTTTTCTTTGATGAGCTCTGAACAGCAATCAACTGAGCATGAAAAATTTGACAAGTCCTTCACACCTTTCCTTCAGCCCCATTTATACTTGGACAAATTGCGGTTAGTGTTCGAATCATATATAGACTTACACCCATAAAGTATTTCCTTCACTTTCTTAAGTAATGAAGATTCAAAAGACAATGTTTGCAATTAAAAATCAAGCATGGAATAAAAAATATCAGCTTTGAGAGCCACCAAAGATCAAACATCAATAATTCAAGAAATAAAATATCTCAATGTAAGCAATCCTTATGTTCAAACACTAGGATGGATTGAATATGTATTCAAAATTGCTCCAGTACACATAAGGTGGGTTTGCAATAGAACATACAGTAACCATAGAGGTTATAAAGCTTAGTCTAAAGCCAAAGCCACTGATACACCAGAATCACATAGATACAGATCGTGACACTTAAAGCTTTCTGAACCATGTGAATTTAAAAAATTATTCAATTACAATAGCATAATAAAGAAATATGAAAACACAAAGCTATAACCAGTCAGTCTAAATTAAAATAATAACAATAATAATAACAATAATAATAATAATAAATAAACCATAAAAATTAACTAAAGTAACACAATTGTGAACAGCAAGGCCTTTGATCCTCACCTCCAATCAAAACAACAAACCACCTATTCAGACCGGTTTGCAAACCTTTCCACCTTCTTGTCGTTCAAATTAATCCCCACCATAGCCTCACCGAGACCGCAACTGACCTCCGCAAGCACGTCAGGATCTGTATAATGTGTAACAGCCTGCACAATCGCTCTGGCTCTCCTCGCTGGGTCTCCACTCTTGAACACACCAGACCCAACAAAGACTCCGTCGCAACCCAGCTGCATCATCAACGCCGCATCCGCGGGTGTTGCTACCCCTCCCGCTGCGAATTGCACCACGGGTAGCCTTCCTAGCTGTTTCGTCTGCATAACCAAATCGTAAGGCGCAGCAATCTTCTTGGCAAAGCTAAACACTTCATCATCATCCATATTCCTCAAAACCCTAATATCACCCATCACCGACCTCACGTGCCTAACCGCTTCGATTACATTCCCTGTCCCTGCTTCGCCTTTTGTTCTAATCATGGCCGCTCCTTCACGTATCCTACGAAGCGCTTCGCCTAAATTGCGACAACCACAAACAAAAGGGATACGGAAGTTATGCTTATTGATGTGATTTTCTTCATCGGCCAGAGTGAGAACTTCGCTCTCATCGACGTAGTCGATACCTATGGCTTCAAGAATTTGAGCCTCCACAAAGTGGCCAATACGGGCTTTGGCCATAACAGGTATGGTAACGGCCTGTTTAATTTCTTTAATAAGCTGAGGGTCGCTCATACGAGCGACGCCACCCTGGGCACGAATATCTGCAGGGACTCGCTCTAACGCCATAACGGCGCAAGCGCCAGCCTCCTCGGCGATACGTGCTTGCTCAGCGTTAACAACGTCCATAATAACGCCGCCTCTAAGCATCTGGGCTAGACCCACCTTAACGGAGAACGGGGATTTTTTGGTTTCGGTTATTGCTCCGTTACCGTAAACTGCTACTACCCCAGTTCCTGCCATATCTAGATAAGCTAGATAGATTGGAGAAAGAGAAAGCTAATCAGAAATTAGAGAAAGAGAGAGAGGTGGCGATGGAGAGGCGGAGGAAGACGAGGAGGGTTTAAGTAGAGAGGTAGTGTTGAATGGTTCTGAGCAGTTACTAATAGTGAAAGAGGTGGGTGTGACGTGTAATGGTGATGATTTTTTTTTAATTGGGATTGGGATTTTGACGACGATGATGCTGGGAGATCTGACGGGTAATAAAGAGGGTTTAGAATTGTTATCATGGAAGCGGCGGAATATTTTTCCCTTAATAAAATGGAGGCCACGCAATTTTCTGTATTTGGAACCTCGGTTTTAGCAAATTTTGGGTGGGCTACTGCCTACGTGGAGACTCTGAATGCACTGATTAGTTTGTGCCGTGCTCCTTATGTGGCCTTCTATTTTTTAATTTTTTTTTTTTTAATTTTTTACTAATCCGGATTTTTGCGAATACACCTGCAAAAAATAAAAAAATATTTTCTCGTGAGTATTTAAAGAAATTTTATATTTAGAATTTAAATTCGAAATCTCTAGTTAAAGAAGAATGGATGTTTATCGTCTCATTTGACCTCAACTTAAATTATATCATATATTTATAAAAGTATCTTAAATTTATATCATTTAGTTCATCTGACAATATGTAATTAGATTCCACAAGTAAAATTTTATAAATAATTAGAAGCCAAATGGATAACTAGCACCTCAACTTTACAATAAAAAGTGTAATGGTACTTTTAATCTTCATTTTGACTAATTAAAATTTTAAATATTTTTATAAAATTATATTTATTAAATATTTTAATTTGTAAATTTTGTTGAACTTTTAAGTGCCTTTATACCTAAATAACATGGTAAAGAGAGTTTTTGCTTTTTAGCAATAAGGGCCAATTTTTTTTTTAGAATATTAAGGAGCAATTTTTAATATCACTTGAATTTAAAATTTTACATTCATTTTTAAATATACCTCATATTTATCATGCACAATATAAATATAATATGTAGAGCTATTAGTTGTCCTTCATATAATCTCATTGCTGTAATTTAATAGGCGGAATATATAATTTATTTCCTGAATTTTGATAAAAAAATATTTTTGAACAAATATAAAAATTCATCCATGAATTTGGTAAATTTAACCTTATGACATCCTAAATTATGTGAATGATATATTGCGCATTTGAATTGATAAATTTCGATAATATTGCACACATTTCTATAATAATATTATTGTTTTTAGAAATTTTGGCTTTTACAAGTAAAATATTGATTTGATACGTAGTTAGCATAATTTTTAAGACAATAGTTTTCACATTTTTCAATTATTTAATAGGTGTCTAATTGATTTAATTTTGTAAGTTGAAGTATTCAATAAAATAATTATACAGGTTGAAGTGTTTATAATATGTTTAATTTTATAAATTGAAGCGTTTAATATATCAAAATAAAAATTAATGTTGCAACAAAGTTAAAATAATAAAGTTTAAGGATGATTTTATGTATTCAGCTAATATTGAAGTTTAAATTTATCTAATTATAACTCTCTAAATTTCACTTTTTATTATAATCTCGCACCTCCGCAACAGGTTTTTTATATTTTATATGCAATATAATTTTTAAAAAAATAGGTTGTTCAACGGATCTAATTTTATAAGTTGAAATAACTGATAAGTCAAATCAATATTAAGTTTGGTGTGAGATTTTTTTTTTTAAGGTAGGTACAATCATTTATATAATAGGATACATAATTTAATGAATTTACCAATTCATACATAATTTAATGAATTTACCAATTCTTTTTTTTTTTTTTTCAAATCTGTCAAGTTAAAATAAAAAAGTTTAAGGATGATTTTAATGTATCAGCTAAATATTTGAAGTTTAAAATTTATTCTATTATATAACTCTCTTAAATTTTCACCTTTTATAATACATTCTCGCACCTATTCCGCAACAGGTTTTATATTTTATATGCAATATATTAATTTAAAAAAAAAATTAGGTTGTTCAACGGATCTAATTTTATAAAAAGTTGAAATAACTGATAAGTCAAATCAAATATTAAAGTTTGGTGTGAGATTTTTTTTTTTTAAGGTAGGTACATCATCATTTATATAATAGGATACATAATTTAATGAATTTACCAATTCAATACATAATTTAAAAATGAACTTTACCAATTCTTTTTTTTTTTTTTTTTTTTTTCAAATCTTTTTTTTTTTTTTTTTCAAATCTTTGATTAACGTGAAATTTTAAGGTGGCATTATGTTTTTTTTTTTTTTTCCTGTATACCATTGATATTTCTGTATGGCAATGTAAATGGATTACATAACTACTCATTTGATTTCTAAACCTTATTCCGTTAATTCTTGTGATTTTTCGATTCTTTGATTTGGACTAACTAATGAGGTTATGACATATAGCAATAAGAAAAAAAAAAGATAAGTAAATTCTTTTTTTTTTTTATAACCAGAAAACCTCCCCTCAGACTGAAGAGCAGGTGCGTTTTTCAGAGATCAAACTTATATTCTCATTTCTACAAGAATTGAGATCACTTACCACCTCAATCACGTTACACGTAAAGTTTATATATTACACGTAAAGTTTTATATATATATATATATATATATATCTATTATATCTATATATTCGTTTTGAAGTCTAATGAGCCGAAAATAATATATTCGTTGAAGTCTAATGAGCCGAAATAATGCTATAAGTTATATAGTGGAGTAGTTTTTTTACTCACTAAATTAATGAAAACTCTCGTGGTTGAAAAAACTTGAACTCCAGCCTTCCTATACTCTTTTATTAGTGAGAAGACTAACAAGACTGCACTTGATGGCAGAGACGAAATTATAATGGGGCAAGGGGGCACTTTTCCCCACTCATGTTTTTACGGTTTAGTTTATAGTTTTTCACATTTTAATATTTATAATTATAACATTCTGTATTTATTCTACTGAATTCTTATATTTTGCCTCCATTGAGTAATTACTTTATATATTTGCCTCAATTAATTTGATTTTCTGCATCTGCCCAGTAGAGATAGGTATATATATAATTTATGAATATATATATTATCGTACCAAAAGAGAAAAATTAATGGGTAGGATAAATGAAACGAAGGCGGCCTCACGTTTTCAATCTTTATAAAAAAATTTCTCGTCCCCATAAATGGAAAGTGGAGAAGGGAAAAGATGGTTTGTTCAAATTGTCTTCTTCATTTCTTGACTGTCTTTTTCTCTCTTGGCCAACACGAAAGAGAAAGCAAATCTTTGTTTCTCTACTTCAATTAATTAATCACTTTTTTTTTTTTTGAAAATAATTAATTAATCACTTAATCAAATCTCTTTGTACCATTTGGAATTTGTCGTCATTCAATTCGAGTATTCAACACAATGATAGAATTTGTAGAAAGGATAGATTTACCATGTACATGAGCTAGAATACTTTTCAGTCAATTATGATTTTTCACATAATATATACTTTTTAAAAATTTTCAACAATTTAAATTTATATTATAAAAATATTTTTAAATTTGAGTAGGGTTAGTTGACGATATTATTCCTTAGCTTTCGCATGACATTAAGGAAATAACTTAATTTTTCGCATGACAAAGATAGAATAATACAAGTAGCCAAAGGGCCACTAAGAAGGCTTCAACTTCTTACGATGGAAAGTGGAGATATGATACCATCAAATTGACAATATTAATTAAATTGTTAGAGAAAGATTTGCCAATACTGAACTCTCCAAATCATAACTAAACCAAAATAGGAGTCTAATTCCAATTTTCAGGTATTGATTCAAGTAGGAAGCTACTAGTATGCTCATGGCCAATTTTGACAATCTCTTCGTAATTTTTTTATTAAAATTAACCTTAAAAATAAATTTAAACTGAAATTTTTTTATTAAAAGATGGAAATAATAATTGTTTAATTAAAAAATATTTATAAGAATCAAAATATCTGGTAAAAAAAAAATAAATAAATAAAGTGACATATTTTAGCAATCATGATAGTAACATATAAATTGAACTCACTCAGGCATTTACTTTATTTTCTTATTATTTTTAACTTCTACTTTTTTTGCATAATGCACGATAACCTCTCATAGAACAAAATTTTAGAAGAAAGGATTGCAGTAAAATTTACACCTTTGAATCGTGTCAAAGTTAAGCACATGTATTCTGACATCCCCTACCAAGATACAAAGTTGCATGATGGAATGCCAAATGGAGAACACAAAAAACAGAATGCAAGGTCATTCCATCTTAATGATGATGATCTTCCATTTATAATTTACTTGACCAGTCCAACTCGATCAATACTCGTTAACATGAAAGGAATGGTTATAAGCATGGCTGATCTATTTTTCAAGTTACTCACCCAGGTTTTGCAGGTGCTAAAAATAATATCATGAGGCTTAAACCGTAAAAATCTTCCTCACCTTCTTCATGTTTCTACGGCATATAGGACAAGTACCAGCAGCTTCAACTATCCTGCAAAGGTAAATTACGATGCATGATTTGCATTAGCTTCATGTGGACCAAGATGTTTGTCATTTAAGAAGTAAAAAACTTCACAAGCAGCATAGCAGCAGCCAATTTTTCAGTATGGTTATCTTACAAGTGTGTTTCCAGAAGCAGGAAAGCCAAATACTTGAGTATGAGCCAGATAAAATTTTGACAGTTGGCAAATTAGCTTTTCCAATTAAAATCTTAAAGATCAAATATCAACTATAATCACTCTAACTGAATTTAACATTACAATGGTATGATCCATCAGAAATGGGAAGGCGTTGATTCTAAGACCATAGCAATGTGCAAATCTGTGCCTATACTGTTGCAACTATGCAGAGTTGAACTTGTTCTAAAAATAATCATGCTTGATTATTCTAAAATAAGACTGTCCTGATCTCATTCCAATTGGCATCCAGCTGAGATTTGCCACACCAACTTGGTGCTCAGGTTAGTTTGAGCAGGTCATAAACTATAATAATTGTCATCCTATTTTATGTGAACCGTAGCCAAATTGCTTTTAATGGTATTGCAGCATTAGTTCAATATAACAACCAAAGTTCATTGAAATGGTTTCCTATCAATCTTAGCTTCTTTATGACAATTATCTCTAGATGCAACACCAAATGACCTTAAAAATTGGTTCACCACAGGCCAGTTCTTATGAATTCATGTGCGTGTTTTGTTGCAGTATTCAATGAAATATGCTATCTACAACACTGATTAATTGATTAGAAAGCCCGTCCTAGTTTTAGGGCAAGGCTGGTCCTCATAAGATGAAAGAGGATTGGTAAAAAAACAATATCTTTCTTAATTTGACAACCATTAAGAACTCCCAGTTAGAATGGATTAGTTTCCAAAGTCGAGGTCTAAAATTGAATAAAGGTGGTCAGGATAGTAAATAGGCAATTACCTTGTTCCACATGCAAAACAAGCAACACAGTGCCCACATGGGAGAAAGAAGCAGTCCCTTGGAGCATCAAAGCAGATTGCACAAAGACGCCTGGTACTATTGCTGTTCTCACCATCTCTTAAGGATGCACCTTCCATAGAACCTGATGCTAGAAACTCTTCAAGATCCTCCTCATCATTTGAGACGGAATCATAAGAAGAGCCCCAGCTTGAGAGATCATCATCTTTGTGTGAAAGCAATGGAGTTCTCTCAGGCTCCAGCTCTCCATACCGAACTCCAGTTTCTTCTTCACGAATACACCGGAACTTGTTCAAGAAGTTGAATGCCCCCAACATTAGTGCAGTCATTGCAGCTACAGACAGAAAAGCAAGGATACATACGATATCCACATGTCAAAGTTAAGAGGAAGGAAAAAATAGAAGTATACCTATGCCAACAATATAGGTTGCCCATCTTGGCCCATAGGACAATTTGACATACCACTCCTCAGCAATTGAATCCTAAAGAAAATACGAAAAACATGATAAATATAACGATTGTTCTCTCGCAATGAGGATTATATTTTTATTTGTGATAAGGTGAAAGTCTCTGTTAAATCCACCATTATACAAAATATTCAGGTAACCTCGTCAATGGAAGTAGAACTGATTCTGTGATATAAATATATTAATGTGCACTGCCCTTGCGAGAACTTTTGAAGATACAGACTGGAAAAAGACATGTTTAGATTTGTGTTTTTACAAGTTTTTTCCCTCTTGTATTCTGAAAATTTCTCTTTTAAATAACAACCCTCATGAAAACATACAAAAATTTAAAAAAACATGTACAGAAAGTAACAGACTTGCCTGATGGGGATCAGGAGAGGATAAGACAACAACATTTCCATTGGGAAACAAAATGCTCAATCTACATGCACCATTGCTGAAAGTGCACTTGTAATAAGCTTTAGTTGTGTTGTATAGCAAAGAATTTATACTGAAGGTTAATTGCACCTGTACAATTAAAAATTACTTCTAAGTAAATAGGGCAAATGGCTGTCCAGAAAGAAAATGTGACAATTGCTTCAAGATATTGAGTAAAAAGCAGTAAAAAAGGTTATTGCCAAATTTATATGGAATAAAATTGATAAACTCAAAGGCAAAATTGTATTTAAACTCTCTCCAACTTGTAATTCTGTTGAAAGCTAATCTTTTGTTAAAAGCACCAAAAATATAAGTGGATATTTGAAATTGGACTATAAGTCACAAACAAGAAATATGCCCAACTGCCAAAGCCATGCATTCATTTCCCCTCATCTTTTTGATGTAGAAAAGTTTCAACAGTGCTATATCAAAAATGGAATAACGTAGGTGTGAAAATGACCTATGCAACATATATATGGAGACAGAGCACATTTACTTTTTCCTGACATGATTTTCATACCAAAAAAAAAAAAGTATATAGCATGGGCCTAAAGCTTCACTCTCTGCAAATCTAGCACCCATTTTACCCCTCACTCTGGCTCTATGGTAGCAGAAGAGAACTTTCATAACTAAAAGGCTAAACATCAGATGGAGTCTTAATAGTACAGTGAGAGTTATGAGATTCAAAATCATAAGGTCTTTTTGAATAATTCCATATGGGTTCTATAAAAAGTTTGATTTGGCCTCATATTGTAAATGGGCCTCCCTTCCTACCAGCTTAAGTTTTTATGTAACCTGAGAATGTAATGCTATGTTGTTTCATTGCCTTCTCTGCTCCAGAAGCTCCACATGCCAAGCAAATTTCACATTTCAATTGTGCTGTCTCAAACAAGATTCTCCCGTGAGTGTGTCAGTTGAATAATCACATCATGTTTTGTGCCAGAATTTCGATGTTGTCTGATATTTTTGCATCAGCCTCCCAACCTCTTAGTTTAAAGTTAAAAAACCATTAGATTTGTTACCTTAATAACTCTAATATTCAAATCAACTTCACTTTGAACAAAAGAGCAGCAAAGGTTGATATCTGTGCTTCTATGGCATTACACTTGTTGGAAATTGAATCTAAACTCTCAAAATATTGGAGTACAAAAATCTAGTGGTGATTCTTTAGCCTAAGGGACCACCACAGAAAGCTTGCATAAATCTATCTCCAACATTAAAAGTTAAAAAAACACCTACTTCATATCTAGCAGAAACTACAATCAAATGAATGTTGCATGACCTTCCAATGTTTTCAACATATCTACTCCCTCTAGAAAAGAAAGGGGAAAAAAGGCTATTACTAGAGCAATCCTAAATTTTTACTTCTTTTTCTATTTTAGCCTTTTTTTTTTTTTTATCAATTACATATAGGAACTTTATTTCAGTTTTAGCCTCCATTACATTGTATACCATAATGCATTTAAATCATAAAGTACTTTTATTCTCTTAAAACATAATTGGCAAATATGACTTTCACTTATTTAATCAAGTGCAAAAAAATGAGATTAAGATGATAAAGTTCACTTTAATAATCCAGCAGACATGAATCATGTTGGAAAAAATAAAGGGAAGATTAAGGAGATTAAAAATCAATATCAAGTCGAATTATTGCTTAACCACTATCTTATCATGTCCTAGGTAATAACTGCAAAGATCAAGAAGGATCTAGTTTGCTGTTCTGGGGCGATCCAAGCACAATGTTAACCAAATAATTATCAGTCATTGTTGTATAAAAGTATACATTTGAATGGTTTGAGTTGCAATCGCATTGGTGTTTTCATATTCTGTAGTTGTTTGCAGAGCAGCCTATATCACAACAGTAAAGCCATTCAAGTCACATGAGATTATTGTCTTTTGCATAGTCAATTTCGTTAAGACCTTTCCTTGATACTAAAATCATATAATGAAAACCAAAAGAAAAATTTTTTGTATGCAATTGTATTAATTGTTTGTGAATCATTCCTTCAAGATGAAGAAAACAACTAATAAAACTTAAAACAAAAAAGTCAAAATTCTTGCACATTACCCCTACATCCTCCGAGTTCAAGTTACCTAGTGCAACATAGTAACTTGAAGACTTCAGTATTTTCTGCTGGATAATACCATTTCCTGCACAGAAGCACTTAATAATGTCAGTTAAAAAGGTTATATATATGAAACATTAATTCTTCTCAACTTATGTCCACCTTGAATGACATTCCAGGACAAAGTGACATTGGGATATGTTGGGTCCTCAAGCCATTGAGACAAGCCTTCACTCCCTGCAATTTTGCAGTTCAATATATTAGTGAAATAAAATCCAAAAGCCAATCAATTGATACAAGAAAAAGAATAATTGCTATCAAATTCATAATATGAGAATTAGATTATAGAAATGGAAAACTGCTCAAAGTTTATTCACAATTATGCTGTGATTGCCAAATTCTAATTACTTAACATAATATAATATGTTAAGCGTGCAGTTATATAGAATGGCATCGCATGAAATGTCAAAAGGAAGACAGGAATATAGAAAAACTGTCTTCCATGAGACCAAATTTAGAGCTGAATATTCAATTAAACTCAAGAAAGTCATTGTAGCGACAAAATAAAGTTGCTCTCAGCATCTTTCATGCTAATATTTTAATGCTTAGTAGATCGAGTACAGATATAGCTACTGTGGCTGTAGATAAAATAAAATTTTTACTCTCTCACGCATCCAACTTGTTTAGAGAACTTGCTTACATCCCAATTTCATGTTTTTTGTCTTACAATCAACAAATTTAGGACAAGCTACAATTCCTTTATAATAAATTCCATCTTACCAAAAATCAACTTCAATGTTCATGAATCAGATCATATGGGTAAAAATATGGACAAATCAGCTATGTTTTTATCAGGTTTGGGCAATTATCAAGATGCTATCAGCCTTATAAAAATCCACATAAGTGATCAGAAGTGCATCAACTGAAAATTAGAAAAGTGGCCTTCAATTATTAGCTTCATTGTATTGTCTTAAACATATTTGTGAGAGCTAATCGCCAATAAATGCAATGGGAGCCCATAAGCTAGATGCTTCATAGAAGAATTTGTGGCTTTCAGTTCTTAATATCATTCATTAGAAATAGGATGGCTACCGTTTCTCTTAGATGCTTCTTTGGCACATCAAAATAAATCCAAAAGGGTTTCCAGAATTGCATGCATTCCTAAACAGTATGTATTATATGATCTAAACTTTAAATTAGAGCAAGAAAAGAAAGGCATTCAATTTAAAAAGACAAATTTTCAAAGCATATCTTCTAGAAACTAAAAGTACCTTGGGCAATTACAAGAAAAAGGGAGGAGCTTGGGGAGTTCACATTGTATGAAATATTTATTTGAGATCCCTCATTCAGGAAATATATCCACTCCTGAAAAGAAAAAATGATACATAGTCTATAAATTATTGTCATGAAGGACATCCATAAATACATCCAAACCAGAATTGGATACAAACGTTGTGGATAACATTATGTGAAAACTAAACTTGCCTTGTGTGAATCAGCTGGAACAGATGCGTTAAAAGATTTGGACCAGGACTTCACAACATCAAGTGATGGAGGTTTATAAAATCCATATAGCAAGAGCCCTGGATGATTGCTATCCAACTCTTCCACCTAGTGAGAGCCTATCCAAATTACTGAAAATTATGACAAACCAAAAAAAGAACTTTAGATGAAAGGAAAATTTTACCTTGATAGACTGCACAAATATGGGATTAGGTTGAATAAGAGCTGAAGAATTAGGTCCTATCATTATGCTCGCAGCACCATAGACTCCCAAAATCAATGTCATGGACACTACAAAATAAAGAATTCAATGATCACTTTTGAAACTAACAAATACATTCAACTTTAAACCACAAGAAATGCCATCTATTACCGAATTAAAAATTTTACTAAAAATACTAACCGAAGAACCAAAAGGTAAGGACAACAATGACACAAGACCAGGTATCATCTCTAATAACCGATGCATCTTCGAATAAAAAATTTCCCCGAAAAAGCCCCCCAATGGGTTGCTGCTCCGTCTCTGATTCTCCAAATTGATGTCGATTACCATCACGATCTTCATCTTCTTCGCGAGGGTGAAACGAAGACGATGACGCAGCACCAGAAGACTCCCTATTATTGCTTGAAGAAGAAAAAGAATGAGAAACAGAAGCTCCAGAATCCCTAATAGAAGAATAATAAGAAGAAGCTGAAGCTTGCCCTGTTTGTGCCATTCTATAGAAGGGAAAGAATGGAAAAGTGAGAGAAAAGAGATGATTGGATGAAACCAAAGCGATTGATAAAGAAACAAACTTCAAACTCCAAAACTTAAGTCTAGTTGTGATGATAAATTGATAAACTAACGAACAGACGATTACTTACCCTTTCGTCTCTGTAGAGAATAAGCCATTGAGCGGAAGGTAGGCGAGTCAAGATCACCAATCAGTCTTCTCTGTTGTCGAAGAATGGTAGTTGTAAGATGCCGGCGGGAATTTGAGGTTTCATTTTATGAACTGTAGTTCTGGTTCTTGCCGTTGCGAAATTTGGACCAATAAGAATGCTCCAGGAATTATGGTAAGGGTGATTTCGTAAATACGAATAGTTCTTTTAGTTGCGTGGTGAATGGCTATTGGCAATTTGATCTTTAACTCAGCGAAGAATTGTTTATTTTTTAAAAATTATTTCGGTATAAATTTCATCTATAATTATTAAATTTTGTTCTATTAATTAATTTTATCTCAACAACATTATTTTTGATAAGTTTGATATATTTTTTTTCTCCCTACATTCCAATATAAGTCTATATAGAGTATTTTAGCAGTATTTTGAGAATCGAACCTATAGTAAACCAGTGAAACTAGGGATTCACTGAATTAGAGGATTCATCTGGATTCAATACAGTTCAACTAGATTTTTATATATAATATTTTTAAATACATTTATTAAAAAATTAAAAATATAGGTTTAAAAAAATTTGATATCAAATAAAAAACAGTTTCAAATTTGACATATTCAAAAAGAATAAAAAATGACTAAATTTAATACTAAACAAAATTAATTAGTTACCATAAAATATATTATTATTTTTCAAATGTGGCTTTAAAGTTAGGCAATTTAATTGTTTTAATTAATATATTAGAACTTTGGGTTTAGAAATAAAGATGTCCAAAAATTAAAAAACCAGTAGACCAATTCTTAAGAGGCCAAATTTTTTAAAAGCTACACTTTATAAAAATCCAGAATTTGAATCAAATCGATTTTTAACCAGTTCAATCCATCGGTTTTTAGCCGATTTTCATTCGGTTTTTACCAGTTCATGCCGGTTTTTTAGACGCCTGATTTTTTATGTAATTCGGACTGGATCGCAATCCAATTTTTGGTTAAACCGATCAAACTGGTTGGTCCGATCCAATTTTCAGAATAATGGTATTTGGTAAATCGTTTTTAGTATTTTAAAAAGTAATAAATTATCTTTTTCTAATTATATCCTTATTTATATTCCCTTCATCTCAAAATATAAATCGTTTTAGGATAATGTTTTTGCTTCAAAATATAATTCGATTTTAAGTATTTTAAAAAATAATAAATAATCTTTTTTGCAATTTCATCCTTAATTTATAAATTAATTGCTTTTTTTAATTTTCATGCAAAAAGTAGTATTAGATAGAATACTTATCTTCGTAAGTTATACAAAATTTAATTGGTCAAATTGTTCTTGATTTTATTATAATTTATGAGAAATAGTTTATTCATTGATCCTCATAAAAAAAAAAAAAAAAACGTCCTTATTTATAAATTAATTGCTTTTTTTAATTTTCAATGCAAAAAGTAGTATTAGATAGAATACTTTATCTTCGTAAGTTTATACAAAATTTAAATTGGGTCACAATTGTTCTTGAATTTTATTATAATTTATGAGAAATAGTTTATTCATTGATCCTCAATAAAAAAAAAAAAAAAAACAAACACCGTACAAGGGACATAAAGAAATATTTTGAATGCTAATAAAAAAAACAAATATATACTTTTAGAAATTAAAAAAAAAAAAAAAAAACACGTAAAGGGACATAAAGAATATTTGATGCTATAAAAAAAACAAATATATACTTTTAGAATTAAATGGTATGTAAAAATTTTGAGAATAAAGACTACTTTATTGACATACAAATTAGTAATGAGTGATTTTCATCATGCAAATTGAAATCCAATAGCTATGCTGAAATTATTAAATACATTTAATGTAACCAAAACATGTGGTTATACACCTAAAATGTTTGTTGGATACATACACTATTCCCCTGAGCATGATTGTTCCATGTGCAATGCCCCTTGAACTGGAAAAATATCATATTGTATAAAATATGTTTAGTTAGATAGTATTTTTCAATGAATTATACACATGGGGATGGTGATGGCAAATATTTAAATTCAATTTTGTATTATTTTTCAAAAAGTTCGTGACATTTTTAATTTTAATTTTGACCAGTTAAATATTTTAATTTATAAAATTATATTAATTAAATATTTTAATTTATAAAATCACTCTATTGAATGCTCTAATTTGTAAAATTTGATCAATTATCTAATCAAATATTAAATCAGTATTTTGCATATAAAAACTAAAAACGCTGAGAAGTGTTATTAAGAGAGTGGAGATCTCTAATATTATTAATATTAGCAGCTTTGAAAGCACATAAACCTCTTTAAAACATATAAAATATATATACACACTAAAATGTACACAATCATTATAGGTAACTACTGTAGATTGATTTATCCCTGCTAACAACTTCTAGTTATACATGATAGAAGTAGAATTTGAATACTCAGGAATTATTATTAAATGATCCTCTGCTAGGATATGATACAATTATTTATAAAGCATTCTCTATTCTAATTTGTAAGTGAAAAAGTAAATATCGAGTAAGGATCTCAGTCATAAATATTAAGCAATAATCTCCGGCATTAATTACACAATTAAAAATATCTTTAACTGAGCGTTATTCTATATTGATCAAAGTAACGCTCGGCCGATTCTTAATGAATCAATACCCAATAATGCAAAACAAGTAGCTAGAAAAAATGAGATATTTCATTAAACCACTTCACAAACTAAAAACAACCCATATAACTGTCAACATCACAAACTAATGGACCTAGTTAAGGGTAGGCAAAAACCAGTACCCTAACATTAGGACATTTCACTAACAGAGAAAAACAAACAACTGATTCATAACTTAATAAATGAGTCTATTCCCAATATACAAAGAATAAGTATTAATATGAACATTGCTACACAATATCAAATATCTAAATGGGAAAGCTAGAAGTTGCAATCAAGGAAATAGCTTCTGATAAACATAAGAAGGGTATAGTTCTACGTTGGAAACTTGTTGGTGCTTGCAAGAAAGGATGGTACACAGTTAGAAAAAATTTCAAAATTTAACCTTTTATGTATCATGAGTTGATTGCACAGATCGTACTAAGTTCACTTCTGCAATATCATTCACATTGAGATTATGAGATTTGCTGAAAAAAAAAAAAACTCTCTTGTAAATTTAAACTCTCGCTGTGAGAAAATTGGATCCATTAATCATGAATGTAATTCTCATGGGTATTTTGTCGTGTAAATTTAAATTACTTATTGATTATGCATTCTGAAACATGTATATTATTTTATTGTTTTTTACACATTGAAATATTAATTGACTGACTTAATTTGGTTAAATTGTGATGAGTTATTTAACCAAATATTGATTAAAAAAAATATAAAATGGTGTGTACTTTATTAGCATAAGCAATTATTCATCTGTTAAGAAAGAAATACACATTTTTTTTATTTAGATATGAAGTTGTTCTTCGGCTCATTTACGACGACAGTTTTATCTTTATTTTTTATTTTCTTTGTTTTTTTTTTATTGATTCTAAAAAAAAGGTTGTGTTGTTTTTTTCATTTTTCAAGGTTTATTAGATTTTTCATTTTTAAAATTTATTTAACCTTTGTAGCAGTCACATCAGCAATAGTAATTTTTCTAAATTTTAACTAATGTATCTATCATAATTCTTAGTCTTGTATGCTTTAAGTATGTGAAACACTAAAAAAAAAAAAACAAAACTACCAGATGATATATAATAAATTCAAATTTAACTTTAACACTCTGTTTGAATGAAAGTATTTTTTTTGAAAAAATCAAAATAGCTGAGAAAAATAGTTGTGGAAATCGATTTTACCTTGTTTGGAAAAGAAGGAAAAATAATGAAAAAGGGAAAAATTAATTCATTTTCCTTCTTATCTCATATGGATAGAATCTCTCCATTTAAGAGATAAAATAATAGTAGAATGTTAAAGTTTCTCCATTTTTTATGCAGTTATCTAAATACCCAAATTACTTTTAATTAAATATTGAATATATTGAAATTATATGAACGTCAAAGTCTTCTAAAATGATAAATGAAGTTAAAATGGTAAGATGTCAATATTAATAATTTTTTCCTTTAAAATTTTGTCTTTTCAAAGAAAAATAAATTTATTTTCTTTCCTTCATTATTTCCCTTCGTTATCCAAATAAAATGGTGAAAAATTACAATGGAAAGAAAATTAACAATTCATCGTTATTTTCCTTCATTATTTTCATCTCTCTTCTTTCCAAACAGAGGATAAATTTTAAGTGTTAAGCTTAGACGCTAATGAGTTATACTAATTATTTTTTTGATACTCGTATTTAGTGATCTCTTTCTTGGAATGGCTTCATGATTGTTTCACGATATTACTGATATAACATACTCTAGATTTTGTGTAATGCTTTGAGTTTTGCTTTCTATTTTCTCCCAAAAAAACAATAAAACGGTAATTATATGAAAAAGTATAGTAACTCGTCAAAAATATAAATAAAAAAAAATCATAAATATAAATAAAAATTCTCAACTAAATATAATTTTTTTTCTATTAGAATTTAAGACATATTAACAGCTAGATAAAATTTAAAATATATATATAAATTTTTTACGTTGCACTGAAAAAAAAAATTCAGTTTATGATAGAATTAAGTGGAGAAAAAAAACCTAAAGTTCGTGAATTTTAATTTACAGTTAGCTGTTTTTTTAACAAAAAAGAAAAAAAAAACATAATTAACTAACCAACCTCATAACTGTAGAGGCATAAATTATAGTTGCATACCAAATTACAGACATCATCCAAATCAACATTAACTAACCAACCAAGGTGGAATGCCAACCTCGTACAACAAATATTAATATAGAATTTGTCAAAATTGATGATATTTAATTAAGAAAAGGACCCAAAAATAGAAAAAAGAAAGAGATATAAGAGAGGTATTTTCTCAAGAGATTTATAGATTTAATTATCATTATCATAGTAATTAAGAGCAAGCAAAGTATTAGATGGCTGAATTAACTCAAGCACCTACAGTGAAAGAGTTTATTGCTAAATCCAAATGGAAGGTTGGAGGGTTTTGCAAGAGAAAATGGTACAAGGTTCGAACACATCTCAATATAAATAATAAAGTCTCTAAGAAGATTTACACCAGACGTATACAAAGAAAAATGAAAATTCGAATTATCGGTGAAATAATGAACGAAGAGTTGAGAAAATCGAATCGGATGAGTGATTAATTGAATTGGTATTTTTTATTTTAAACTTAATTATTTGATTTGGATTTTAGTTTCAGGAAATTGTTGTTTAACCAAATGTGTTAGTTATGCATATGGCAATCAATATGGTTAACTAGTGGAAGTAGTATTTTTTATGTTTTTTATTTATTTTTATTTATCTATGTTACAAATTTATAAAATATCTATGTATGTTGGTTCATATTTCATTTATAACTCTATTTTGCTATTGTGGCATTTTTTTTTTTTTTTTTTTTAGTTTCAGGAAATTGTTGTTTACCAAATGGTGTTAGTTATTTTATGCATATGGCAATCAATATGGTTAAACTTAGTGGAAAGTAGTAATTTTTTAATGTTTTTTAATTTATTTTTTAATTTTATCTATGTTACAATTTATAAAAATATCTATGTCAATGTTGGTTCATATTTTCATTTTATAATCTATTTTTGCTATTGGTGGCATATTTTTTTTTTTTTTTTTTTGGTTCTTCTTTTTTATGAAACATTTAATGGTTTGCAAATTTAATATAAGGTTGGCTATCCCTATCTCCTTTTCTATGCTTTTTTCCATTGAAATCAATTCCTTTTTTTTTTTTTTTTTCGGAGAAATACAAAAGGTCGAACCAGGAGGTGGTAAACTGGTAATAATGTGGGTAGGGATAGGCGGAGGGAAGAGGGAGAAAAAAAAAAAAAAAAAAAAGAGAAATGGTTTTTTTGGTGTTAATTTTTTTAATTTTTTAAATTTTTTTTAATTTTTAGACATTAATTGAAGTTAATATATTGGATATTAATTATATAGTAGTAATTAAATAATTTTCAAGTTTTTCAACATATTAATTAACATAAATTAAGCAATAATATTAACATATAAACTTTTCAATAAATAATTTTTTTCCGTTTTTTTTTTTTAATTTTAGTAAAATAATTATAGCTTGTTCAGTTTTTTCAATAATTAAGTTAAATACTACTTTAATAATATATCATTAAATATTATTGTTAAGTAATACAAACTTTTTTAAAATTTATTTTTTTAAATGATTAATAAAAAAAAAAAAAAAAAAAGAGAATGGTTTTTGTGTTATTTTTTAATTTTATTTTTTTAATTTAGACATTAATTGAGTTAATATTGATATTAATATCATTAGTAGTATTAAATATTTTCAGTTTTCAATAATTAATTAAATAATTAACAATATCATTAACATTACTTCAAATAATAATTTTTTTCAGTTTTTTTTTTTAATTTAGTAATATTATACGTTGTTCAGTTTTTTCAATAATTAAGTAAATACTTAATAATATATCATTAATATTATTTTAAGTAATACAACTTTTTAATTTATTTTTTTAAATGATTAATAAAATTAATAATATTAGAAGCACGTTCACTTAGATGTACATTAATAAAAAAATTGAAGTGCTAGATGACAAAAAAAAAATTTCACCAATTGAGTCATCTCAATTATAGTTATTTTTATTAATTTAATGAATTAAAAAAAAATTTACTTTTTATTATATCAGCTTATCGGGTCTTCAATGAATTAAAAACAAAAATTTTAAAGTGTTGTTGAGTTGGCAAAGAAAATAATTTTTATACTATTATTTTTTAAGTTATAATTTATCTTAACAAGATAAAGTTTTACCGGCTCGGGTCGGATTTGAGGGTAAAAGCCCAATCATCACTTGACGTTTGGGAGTTGCCAGTTAGCTTATGCTTCCGTTGCTATGGAGCATACGAGCTCTTTTCTTCATTGCATGACTAAAAAGCATTTTGAAAGTTGAAATAAAATGGCTCGTCTCGTCTGGACAGGCTGTTCGATGATTCTCACGGGGCACAAAACCTAATTACTATTAACCCCTAACCCACCTCATAGCAAAGCGCAACCCTCTTTGCCATTGGACAGTTTTTTAAGGACAAAATAGTCATTTTCTGTTCAACACGTCATTCATCTCAACAAACGAGCTCACCGGAACCAAACCTTTCCCTTTCCTTTTTGCCCATTTCTCCAGGAGGAAAGACCAGATCTACGAAATTCAAACATTCATTACAAAGCCAAATCGAAACAAGAAACCCTAATTGTTCAATCTCTGGCTCGATACGGCTTCGAATCCAGAGCTTAAGCAATGGGCGATTTCAATCTCGCTCTAATTATTGTAGCTATAGTTGTTTGCATTATCGTTTTCATCTTCAATGTATACCTTCTCATCAATTACCAACATCCAGATGACAAAAATCAGGCGTATTTCCCTAAATTCGTTGTCGTTTTGGGCCTCTCCATCGCTCTCATTTCGATATTAATGTTACCGGCCGACGTTGCCAACCGGCAAGCGTGTCGTCACGCGATATACAATGGCGCCTGTAATCTCACCTTGCCAATGAAAGATCTATGGATCGCTGTCTATATTATTGATGCTCTACTCGTCTTCTTTATTATCCCCTTTGCGATGTTCTACTATGAAGGCGACCAGGATAAGTGGGTTCTTTTTCCTTCTAATTATATTCACGCTTACCTATTAGTATTAGGTGAAGCTTTGTTAATCGGTGCGCGATTTTTGGTTACAGGAGTATTGGCCAGAGGATGAAAAGCGCATTGTTATGGGTGATAACAACGGCCATTGTATGTGGTCTTGCGCTAGGCATTTTATATGGTTAGTACTTTTGCATTTTTGCTTTCTTTACTGTCTCCTTTTCTTGTTTGTAAGGATAAAAAGATTTGCCACACAGCATTCAGCTGAAAATGCATACAAAATATATACGTAGTTTTGCCTTCGAAGTTGTTTTTTTATTGAATGTGTATGGCTCTTGCATGTTCTGGATAATCTATAAGAGAAAATTTTGTTATATAGCTTAGGATACACAATTATGAGTGTGGTTAATTGACTTTAAAAACTTGCATAGACTATGTCCATCAGTTTTTGGTGGTAAAATGAAGGTTATTTGTGCTTCTCTCGTTGAATCAGACATAACTGTATTCCACTGAGTTTATATTCTTTGATGATATGTCAGGACTCGTTGGAAAGGTGGATTTCACTGTCAGGCACCTCTCTTCGACCACAACTAACTTCCCTAGTACTTGGGACTTCTCTAGCAGTCAGCCATGTATTGGAGCGGGTGCACGCCAGGTTAAGTTTATTTTCATCTGTTTTCTATGTAGAATATTAATAACATGGCTCTGGCATATTATTCTCTGAAGCATTTGCTTTTATATGATCGTTACATTGTACAATGAAGAATTATGGAACCCACAGCCGTCTTTTCCCCTCTGTCATTTCGTTTTTCTAACATTGTTACTTGTTACAGTGCTCGGCACATCTTGCAAATGCTTCCTCAGAGAGAACATGGACGATGCGCGCCACTTTTCCAGAATATGTTGTTGCTCTGGCTACAGTTGTTGGATCTGTACTTTTTACGGTAAAATTATTCCTACAGAAGCTTATACTTTGATTTAATTGAAATTTTGGCTTTGCACGAATGAAGATTGAACTTTAAGGATTGCATACTGTGCTTTTATTAAGGGCTAGTGACTGAACTCTGTTAAATGAGTTATGCTGAGATAGCAAAGATCATATATTAAAAGATGATGCACATACATGTGAATTATTTATGTTCATATGGATGGAAATTTCTGAATTGTAGATTCCATCTTTTATCTTTGTTGTTTACAACAATATATTAGCATGTACCTCTCAATATTTGTCAGATATTTGGAGGTGTTGGTATTGCATGCTTGCCACTGGGACTTGTATTTTCGTTCATCCGACGTCCAAAGGCTGTTATCACTCGGTCACAGTACATAAAGGTGATTCTCCTTGTGCACTATGTGGCTGTATTAAAAAATCCTTAAATAGTTGAGGACAGTGCACAGATTCTTTGATAGTTATTGACAGCTGTTAATATTCTGTAGGAAGCAACTGAACTTGGTAAAAAAGCAAGAGAATTGAAGAAAGCAGCTGATGCACTCCATCAGGAAGAAAGAAGTGGTTCCAAGGGTAGAAAATGGCGTAAAAATGTGAAGGCAGTAGAGAAGGTAATTGAAGCCACAGAGTATGCAGTTGTAGTTTTAATGGGTTGGGAGCATGTTTAGCTTGTTATATATTTAGCTTTTTGAGAATTCAAACTTTTGTCATCTGCTGAAGTACTATCTTTTATGCATTGCACACTGTCAAGCTTTGAAACTTCTCGCTCAAGGACTTGGACTTTTCAATAGTGATCACTTATTCTCTTCTTTCAACTAGAAAAGATGGGGTTGCTTCAGTAATTAATGTGTTTGTGTTGTTACCTTTTATGTCTGTTAAACTGAATCATATTAGTGCTCAAACCTTTGGTAGTCTTTTGCAATGCACTTTATATGCATGTTGAAAAGTCGAGTATAAATTAGCTGGCCATGACTTGGCAACAGATTCATTGTGGTCTTTAGAACTTAATTTTGTGAAAATTTAAACTTGCAGGAGTTGCTTCAGTTGGAGGAAGATGTAAAGCTGTTGGAAGAGATGTACCCTCAAGGAGAACAGGTGATCATCTAACTCACTGTTTTAAGTAAGTGGCTGGACTGTGTGTTTTCTCGTTTCTCCTTAGTATTGATGGTTTTGGTCATCATTTCAGGCTGAGACATCTTGGGCTTTGACTGTTCTTGGGTACTTGGCAAAACTTGTTCTGGGGATCTTAGGGTAAGTGCTGATACTCCAATATCTAATTACCATTCTTCAAAGTCTGGTTCATATGCAATTTGTTGATCTTTATCTAGATACTCAAGGAATCTTTCCTCTTATGATGTTATCTTCTCCTTTTCTAATACCTTTTCAATTCATTCGCTTTCATGCTTCCATATGGTAAAGACTTAAGCCATTGTGACCAAGACCCTGAGAACCATTGAGCAGAGTGTTCATTTTGATTTTTGAAGCATGGATAGGAATTTCTTTTCTTTTTTAGTAAATGAATAAAAAAATCAATTGAATGTCATACAACAATAGAAGAATAAAGATGATGGTGATATTTGATGTTCTAGTTCAACACAGAGAAAGGCCTAGGTGGTGTCAGTTTATTAGAGAAGTTCTATAACTGTACAGGTGACAGAATGTGCACATCATTTTGTTACTGACATGATAGTTGATATATTGGTATATGGCCTTCATCAATCCAAGTCATAACTAAAGTTTAAAGAGAGAGAGGAGAATGAAAAGTGAAAGTTCTGCGAGTCTATAAAATGCAAGATTAACAACCAAAGGGAACAGGAGATCTATGAAGAAAAGGAGGATATGTGATAAGGCTTAGCTGATAGATAGAACGCAATATGGGACTGTTTGAAGAAAAGAAAGAGTTCTAAAATCTTTGGGAAGCTTATCAGTTATTTGAGAAAGGGCCTTTGAAATATCCAGAAGCATATCTCTTTTTGGGTAATTAGGAACCCGTAATATATATAAGGTGAGAAAAAAAGAGAGGCTCAAGCAACTGAAAAATAAGACCGCAAGCTGTTAATAAACTATAATATTGCATTACTCGGAAGACTGTTTAGTTTTTCCCAATGCATTTGGTTCACAAGGTTTCGAAAACTGAATAAAATGTGAGCTTTATTATTGTTATTATTATTATTATTATTATTTTGTTGTACGTCTTGACAATTAAGACCAAACTGAATTTGCAAAATAATTTAATTGAAATATGTCACACCTAGGCTTGCTTACTGATGTAAGTGACTTGAGTTGCATGGACAGGAGAGCCACATCCCAGTAAAAGAGAGGAAAATTTGCACTCTGGAAGAGAGGTATTGGCTCTTACTTGGGGTGGGGGCGTGGTTTAAGTTTTTAAGTGTATATTTCTTGGAATAGTAAGGGAAAAAAAAAGACTTTTTTACCCTCCAAATTGGAAAAGCAGATAAAAACTTCAAAACACAATGATCCATCACAACTGAGACATGGTTCCTATTTATTTTTGGAAGGCGTGAACAAGTAGAGTCATTTGAATTAGGGGGCAAACGGGTGGTTCGGTTCCAACTTGAACTGAACCGCAAAAACCGAAGACTGAAAACGGATTCTCTTTGAAATCGAACCAAACCGTAATAATTTCAGAAACCGAAACAAATTGGTCGGTTCGGCTTGGTAGGCATTGGTTCGGTCAAACGGTTCGGTAGGCATCGGTTCGGTCAAACGGTTCGGTTTTACTCAGAAAATAAATATTTTGGAATAACTGATCCAAAAATTGGAAACCGAAAGTATGGGAATTTTTTAACCGAAACTGAATCCAAAGACCGAATAACCAAACCAAAAACCGAAAATAATTTGGTTCGGTTCGGTTTTTGGTTTTTTCCAAAGTTTGCTCATTCCTAATTTGAATGCATGTGTATGCTTATGATCTTGGGAACTATTATCTTGGATCCCAATGTTGATGAACCATGAATTTTCTTTTTCTTTATTTGACATCCTCATTGATTTTTATTTACTTATTTTTTCTGGTTGTGAAGCACTTGTTTGCATTAAAAGTTTATTATGGAACTTCTTGTTTTCAATTATTGCTTGGTGTATTTGGTGTTTAGAAGGAAACTTATTCTTGCAAATATGATATTGACTGTTGCCTACTGTGTTTCATCTTTCATCTAGTCTTATCATAAGTTGTTCTGCGTTCATCCAGTACATATGGAATTTAAGAGGATCCCATCCAAATTTTACTGACAACTATCTGTTTTCTTGTTTGTTAGGTTGATTGTTTCTGTGGCTTGGGTTGCTCATATTGTGATATATCTGTTGATTGATCCACCTCTTTCTCCTTTTCTGAATGAGGTTTTCATCAAGTTGGATGATATATGGGGTAATTTGACATTTTTATTTTTAGATCTCCATTTTTTACCTCTCTTCTCATTTTAATTGGTTATTCTTATCTCGTAACGTGTATGCTCTGCTAATTTGCTAGGTCTTCTGGGTACTGTGGCATTTGCATTCTTCTGCTTCTACCTTCTGCTTGCAGTGATAGCTGGGGCAATGATGCTTGGCCTGAAACTAGTTTTCATCACAATTCATCCCATGAAGTAATAAATTTTCTGGAGACAGCTTTTAGTTAGTTTTGGCATGTCTTGTGTGTTTGTATGATTAATCATCTAGTGTCAGATTCTTGTTTGATTGCTCATTAATCTATTGGACTTGTCTTGCAGGTGGGGAGCCACTCTAATGAATTCATTTCTTTTCAATGTTGGACTCATTCTCCTATGCTCCATTAGGTTTGCATTGTTTTCCTTAACTTAAAAAAGCTTATCTGTGCCATGTATTTTCTCTTGGTGTTGCTATTGTGTGATAATGTCAAAACTATATTTAGGATCCCTTTTTCTTTCATGATCTCCATCTTGGAACTGCCCATTGACTTGATGACCATATGTTCAATTTATGTTTAAAGATTGGGGGAGTTCTTGAATAGATGGAATTTGAAACATTGGAGTTCCAAATGTAACAGTTGTTCGGAGAGGGTTGAGGTTAATTTTGCAATTATCCCTTTTTTCCTCTCTCTCTCTCTCTCTCTATCTATATATATTTGGTTTTGGAATGATGTTTATTTTTTGCTATATGAAGTACTTTGTGCAGAGTTTTTTTTTTTTTTTTTTTTTTTTTTGGGTAGTGGTGTCAGTTTTTAAATTATTACTAACGTTAAAGTTAATCTGATAGCATAATATTTTTCTTTGGTTTTTGGCAATATCAGTGTGGATTCAGTCTTCTGCGCTACATGCATTGGGTACTGATGCTCAAGAACGCTGCTGCCCAAAGAAAGTTTTGGCCACACATTGCCAGGTTCTCTCCCGGGGAATTAAATACTTGTAGCGAATGTGACGTGCCACGTTAACATTCACATTATGATATTTATTCTTAATTGTGGCAATGTTTTTTTTTTTTTTTTTTTTTTGGGTGTGTGTGTCAGTTTTTATTATTACTACGTTAAAGTTACTGATGCAAAATTTTTCTTGGTTTTTGGCAATATCAGTGTGATTCAGTTCTGCGCTACAGCATTTGGGTACTATGCTCAAGCAACTGCTGCCCAAGAAATTTTTGGCCACACATTGCAGTCTCTCCGGGGAATTAAATACTTGTACAAGTGAGTGGCCACTTAACATTCACATATGATACTTATTTTAATTGGGCATGTACATTTTACTGATGCTGGATATGATGTTTATTATATAACAGGTACAATGTTTTTCAGATCGCATTTATTGTTTTAGCGGGTTTGACTTTCGTTTATTATGCTGCCTTTGTAAGTTTTCATCCATCCTTTTGTTGTCATTGTCATTATTAGCATTGCTATTTTTGTCGATGCTGTTGTTACAAGGGTCTAATGTTGATCTTCATTTTGGTAAATTTTAGGGATGGAGAAGAAAAAAGCCAAGCGGCAGATTTCAGCTTTCCTCCTAAGGCAGGATTTTGACTGGAGTGCACGCACCCACTTGGAGCCCTCGGAGTTGCCAGTTGTATCATCCTTGGGGAGTGTTGTTTGATATTTGATGGATATGTATGGCCTGGTTTTGTTTTTTTTTATGTTGAAAGGTTTAGAGAGACAGGCCAACGTCATCTGAGTAAATTGGGTGGTTATGATGGGAGTGGCGTGGTGAGTACTGCTGTTTCTGCTTTTTTTTTTTTTTTGCTCCCCCTTTTTGTATGTATTATTCTTTGTTTGGTTAATGTTATGTACGTGTTATCTTTAGCACACATGAGAGATGAGTTTGTGTAACTTCTCTTGATGTAATATAATTACATAACCATTGAGAACGAATAGATCGTACAGGCCCACTACTTCTTCATGTTTCTGCTTTTCATTTGTTTTTTCAGCCTTGTACCAAGTTCTGGTGATGTAATAGAAAATTGAAACTTCACCAGCTAAGAAGATTTGAAACTAATTAATTACTTTGGAGCAGGTTATGTCTGTCCATGTTAGCTCCTTGAAAGATCTTAATTTACTTAGATGAAGGTACTTATCCTGCAATGTTTGTAATAATTATTTGCTGCAATACACTCCAGTGATTAATTACCTTCATGTTCTTCTCTAGTACAACTATAAGCAAGCGTCTGATTATATTCCTTCGAGCAATGTCAAATTTATCGCTGGTTTCAACATGTATGTATAACCAAAATCGTGATGATTATGAAAATTAACCAACAAAATGTAAACTGAAGTCGCCCTAAATTTGGCATTTTGCTCCTTTTCACTGGAGGAGCACGAAGAAAGATTAGTATTTCCTCATTTATGGTAGGGGCAACTATGAATCTCGAATGAAAAAATATGAGACTCGTTATACTACTAAATAAAAAATCCAACTACATGCCCATAGACTGGCAGCATGACAAAATCCAACTACAGATCCAACTGCATGCACATAGACTGACAGCGCAAAACTCCTTTACCGCGATTTATTACCGCCCCAAATGCCTTTTCCTCCAAAATTGTAGCCTAAATCATAATTGAAAGATCTAAGCCTCCCGTTCTTCCTTTGCCAGCAGAACCAACCCTGCTTTCAAACTGAATCAGACTGCCCAAACGTTTTTTTTTTTTTTGTGCGTGAGTTTCCCTCCTCCTCCTCGTCTCAATTGTGGTTGTTCTAAAACCTGAAGAACTCGTACAAGCCTCCTCTTCTCTCTATCTAGCAAACTAACAACAACGAATCGAGAGGTTTTTCTCTCTTTCTCCCTCTTCTCGGATTCGTGTCCTCTGAAAGTGAATTCTTTGCTACTGGACCCATTAAAACCCTAGGTTCCTCTCCCATTATCCACAGGTACTCTTCTTCTCTTATTTCTGTTTTTATTCTTTTTTGGTTTCTCGATTGTCGTTTTGAGTCTTGGAGTCTGCGTTTTTCTTTCAGATCCGTTTCTTCTTTCCTCGTTTTTCCCTTCCCGTTGCAGTTTTCATTCGTTTTCTCAGATTTCTCCACTCGAGTTTTGAAATTCTATGTGCTTTTGTGCATTTCAAATTTTATTTTGTTTTCCTTAATATTTGTTTGTTCACGTTAAGTCACACAATGTACGGATATTCATTTGCTAGCGACATGTCGTTTTGGAATCTGTTATTTGTTTCCTATTTTTAGCGAGTTTATTTGGAGCAGATAGGAAAGAAGTCAGAGCTGTGCTTCCATAAACAAACATATTCGGAAAAGTATCCAACAACAACCTCACTCTCACAAAAAAACTTTACCCAGCAGAAGTTATCGAAAAGTGTTAACAAATAAATGTTAGCGAAGATGTATATCTTTTCCCAGCAATCATTTTGTTTCTCACATATCTTTGTACAGAATACTGATTCTTTCAAAGTTGTGGCGTGAGAATTTTTTCTTTTTGTTTGTGTAGTTCTTCTCTTTTTGGTTCTGTGATAATCAATTGAATAGGGTTCTAATGTGCTCGAGGATACAAGAAAACTTGTTTCTTGGTATAGAATATTGGTAACAAATATTTGTTGTTCTTACTTGGCAACAGGGCCTGTCTTGCTCTTAATCTAATTAATAATTATTAAGTTAGAAATGTGAATCACTTGCTGCTAACTTGTGATTTAGGTTAGAGGAAGAAAGGGAGGGTTAGATCTTTCAATAGGTTAGAGTTTTGGGGGAAAAGGTGTTTGGGACAGTAATAAATTAAAATTGGCTTGAATGGGTCTTTTCATTAATTTTGCCATGCTGTGTGGAAAAAATGTCAGTCTACTTAAGCGGACATATATGCATCTATGGGTTTCACTTAGTCCCATTAGACATCCGGTTTTGTCTGTGTCACAGACAAAGAGAAGTTCAGCACCAAAATTAACATTATCACAGCAAATTCCCTAAATCGCAGACAAAGCAAATCGAAAAGAGAGAGAATAGCCTATTAGTTCAATTGCAAGAGAGCAGGCCCAGAGAGTGAGAGTGCCCTTATTTATACAATGTCCTTACTTTCTTTGATGCGAAGAATAGCCTAGTAAAGTAGCCATATGCACAAGGAAAGGAAGCCATAGACCGATGGCATAAAATATGTTCTTTTTCCTGTGCTAGCAAGAAAGGAATGCCCCTCCAGTGACTCATAGCGAGAGGGCATTTCTTCATTTGGGTTTTACAAAAATACAAGCTTGATCTTTTTAAATTTTCTTTTTACTTTGTATGGATGGCAAATTAAGTGAAAAATGTGGTTGCATCAGCATTTGCTTCATTAAGCAATGCCAGTAATCAGGGTTTTAACCATTGACTGCTTGTTTCCTGTTATCTTTTTCGGGTAGAAGTGGTATAAAAACCTGCTAGAGAATGCCTATATTAAACTAGAAACACTTGAGAGAATACAAGTCAATACTTGAGAGGTGTTTTGCCATCATGTTTGATGTGCATCACCAGCACTTAACAACTTAATATTTTTCAGCTTCAGATATATATGTTAATTAAATAAAGTAGGATGACAAGGCACTAGATAAAATATCTTAAGCGAAGCTATATTTGTTAAGTGCTTCATCAATTCAGTAGAATATTCCAATTGCTTGCAATTTTTTTAACCCTTTATGAGAATTTTGAGCTGATATCATGTTGTGTTAAACGTGTAAATTTGGAGAGAAATATTTTTATATTTTCAAATACATGTTTAAGTATGTACATATATTAGCTCTGACTTTGATTCTTTGATTTCAGCCTAGTAAATAGAGCCGAGTGGTTTGTTGGTGCGGTTTGAGTTCTTGCTGGAACTTATACAAAGGTAAGTGTGTAAACTTACAAATCAAACTCTATTTAGCTTGTCTCTGTTGAATGCGCTGTAAAATTTGGTGCATAAATATTGACTGATTGATTTGATTCATTAGATTAACATGTTTGTTTGTTCATATATATCTCAAAGACAGATTGGATTTATTTGGGTTTGGCTTTGGATGCAGTGCTTCGGTTTTCCGAATTCTGAGAAGAGAAATATTGTTAATAATCCTTAAATTTAACTTCCAATTAAACTAAATTGAAATACTCAATTTAATTTTCAGAGCCAATTTCATTTTATTATTTTCTGCAATTGTAAAGAGTTAAAAGACCTTTAATTGAAAATGTACAATGACTGCAGATGGTGGAGCTGGCAGTTGATAAACATGTTAAATACATCATATCAGTTGAACAGGTGTGTGTTTTATTTTACTGCTTAATGCTTATTACTATACTAGATTTTTTTTTCTGGTCAAGTACATTTTTTTTCATTGTTATTATGCTTAATGTACAATAGTATGACATTTTGGTTTTATTGTACTGCTCAATGCAATTTTTGTTGATTATGTAATTGAAGAAAAAGGATAGCTTTGAATCTGTGGTGATGGAGCACTTACGAATGAATGGAGCTTACTGGGGATTGACCACTCTAGATCTTTTAGGAAAGCTTGATGCAGTGGATTCAAATGAAGTAATTGAATGGATCATGCAATGCCAACATGAGTCTGGTATGTAAAGCAGCTTCATTTTATTTGCTTTGTTACTTGTCTGAATCATGTTCCAACTTTGGAAAACTTTTCATTAGAGATAACTACTCCATATAATTGGTTATTAGTTTGAAGCTGAGATGAAATAATAGAATGTTATGATATTATCAATGGTGATTTTGGTATGCAGGTGGGTTTGCTGGTAATATTGGACATGACCCACATATTCTGTATACACTGAGTGCCGTGCAAGTTCTGGCCCTTCTTGACAAGCTAAATGTTCTCGATGTTGATAAAGTTTCAAATTGTATCCTTGTCACATCATGCAATGGCTTCTACATTGTTAAAGCATCATTTAGAAATTTTTATATGAAGCAGGAGATTCTTTGTAATAACAACAGTATGATTATATTTCAGTACCGACTTGGCTTGCAATAAATGCGTAAATTTGTTTATGCGGAACTATTGTTTATTTTCTAGTAGCTGAATGATAGAAAAAAATAGATTCAGGCTTCGATCAACACCGTTTATCATAGTTGTCTGTAAAAAAAATTAACTAACTAAGATAAGGGTCCAAAATATCACATCTATTTCTTGTTTTACTTAATCCTTAGGTCAGATGTTGCTGGGTTGCAAAATGAAGATGGATCCTTTTCTGGAGACATGTGGGGTGAAGTTGATACAAGGTATTCTTCAAAAAGAAAAAAGGGAAAACATATCCTATCCGATATCTTTTGTTTGGTTTGGAATTAGCAACACTGAATTATCTTTTAATGATACAGTTCTTTTGTTGTTTGTTAGGTTCTCATATATTGCTCTATGTTGTCTCTCTTTATTGCATTGTCTTGATAAAATAAATGTGGAGAAGGCTGTGAACTACATCTTGAGCTGCAAAAATGTAGATGGTGGATTTGGATGCACCCCTGGTGGGGAGTCTCATGCTGGACAGAGTATGTTCTGTGTTATGACATTTTGCTTTGCTAAATGTGTGGTTCTGATATGCTTGAACATATTGAATAGGTTTACTGAAGAAAAAAAAAGCGAGCTTTTCCCAAAAGTTTCTCATCTGTGGAAACTGATTATGATCCTAGACATAAATGTTTCAAAGATGCAATAAACAAAATATCTCTTTCTTGGCAGTGACATATAATCTTCTGAGCTTGCGCTTCTTGTTATAGCAAACTCGTTTAGATGCCGATTTATCACTATTATCATTAAAGAACACTATAAATAACGACCACAAAGTGTGATTCTCTTAAGGGGAAGCAATTTGTCATTCAGATTGTATATGGATTTTATATTGTTCATATCTAATGATTGTTCGTTTAATATCATCTTCGCCTTTTAAAGGGAAATATGTGAGAAATAAGGATCTGATAAAATATTTCCCTGCCAGTCAATTCACTTGTAAAAGGTGACCTCAGAGATAAGGCTGTCTTCAGATCAATTTTGAATTCAATCTAACTATGAGCTGAAGAGGTTCTTTTCATCTTAAAAGAAATGTATGGATGCTTCATGTCTTACTCTAAAAACCTGGAAACCTAAGAGCTTAATTCTTCATTTTTTTCTTTTCCCTTTCCGATAGCTGTTCAGTCCTCCATGTGAACTGTGATCTACAGTTTAATTTTCTTTTTGCTAATTTAGATAATGGCTATCATTTTTATTCAAACAATTTGTAATTCATCAAAGTCTCTAATTTAGTGATTATTGTTAAAAATATTAGTCAAAAGTTTGCTTTGCTCCTGATTATTGCAGTTTTCTGCTGTGTGGGTGCCCTTGCTATTACTGGGTCTCTGCATCACGTTGACAAGGACCTGCTTGGATGGTGGTTATGTGAACGGCAAGTCAAGTCTGGAGGTCTAAATGGTCGCCCTGAGAAACTTCCTGATGTTCGTATTTCTGTTAAATAAGAGATTTTCAGTATGAACATTTTAACCAATTATTGCAATCATGATTATGTAAAATGATTTCAGGTTTGCTACTCTTGGTGGGTTCTTTCAAGCTTGATTATGATTGACAGAGTTCATTGGATTAACAAGGAAAAACTTGTTAAATTTATCTTAAACTGTCAGGTAGTGCCAACTTTTTAGAATTTTCCAAAGAATCCTAGGATGTTCATGATATTAATGTTTTATCTCTGAAAAGATAAGGACTCGTGCTAAAATGTATTCAAATTTTCAGGACACTGAGAATGGAGGAATTTCAGATAGACCTGATGATGCTGTTGATGTTTTCCATACATATTTTGGAGTAGCTGGTACATATTTTCATCAGCTCTGATTTGTTTGACATTGAGTATCTTGATATGTGCATGTGGTTTCCTTTCTTCCTTTGCAAGTCCTTAATTTTGTAACAGCTGCTAGCATGAAATCAGTATCTTGGACAGTTTTTCTCCATTTTTTTCCCTTTACCTAGTGTAGCTTTTTCTTTTCTGATTATTTAAAAGATTTATAATTTTTCAAAGAACGGACAAATAATTGAGGTCACAAAATTAGATTATTGGCATTGAAAGTGAGTATTCCACTCGATCCACTACCTAAATCAGGATATTTTATTCTCTATATAAGCTCCATTTGGTTTTTCCTGGGTAGAAGAACTTCGTACCTGTTCTACTTAGAGGTTGTATGTCTACGTTACTTTTGTGTATCCATTGAACTTGGGAATGTGATTTCTGGTGATCTGTTGCATCCTATGCTTAAAATTTTATTCTTGTCTGCAGATTTCATGTTATGAACTTTTTACCTTTTGCTGATTGTGCAGGTCTCTCACTTCTCGAGTATCCTGGAATAAAAGCCATAGATCCAGCCTATGCTTTGCCAGTAGATGTTGTAAATAAGATTTTTTTTGGTAGATGACCGTCTTCAACATTGACATGGTGAAACTACTTTATTTTATTACTACTTTTTTTTTGAAGTTTGTCTAGTGATTCTTCATGGCTCTCTTCTTTTGGGTGCTTTCACAAACTATAGCTACGTTGTTACTTGTATTAATTATAAACTAGGAGGTACCCTTTGAAGTATCTCATGAGCAGCAAAGTAGCACTTAGTGTGTAAAACTTAAAATGTATATCTTTTATTTATTATCTCTTATGTATCTGAAAATACAAAATACTTTATCTGTTTGCTAATAAAAGTTTTTTTTTGATATTTTGTTGTTGAACTAGCAGTCTTAGCTTGTATCTAAAATTACTCTCTATATGAAATTTTGCCCTAGTGGGTGTCTCTCTCTGTCTTTCCCTCCCTTAAGAAAAGATTGGTCCATCAAATACTGTGGTGGTTGGCGGTGGTGGTGCCCTCGGTCTGCGGATCAAGTGGTGAAATTCCAGCAAATTCAGTTGGCATTGAGGCCCAGTATAGACTTGGTTTCCAATCAGCTTCTTTAAGGACTCTCATTATCTCCTTTACCACTGTTTCACTCCCCTCTCCTGACAGATGAACTCCATCCCTGAAAAACAAAATGCAACTTTTGTAGATTGTAATTATATTTAAAATTAAACCAGTAAAATTCCCTTGTTTTGATAGGTTGATTATAACAAAATTATATTGTATATAATAATTTAAAATATATATCAATTTATCGATTGTATATTAGAAATTGTTCAATGATAATAACCAAACATATGAATTAGGTTTTGATGGATTAAGTTTTTCTATCAATTTCGATTCAAACCGGGTGGTTAATCAAATGATCAACCCTTTTCTGAAATTAAAAAAAGAAAAATCTTTAATTTGGTTTGTTTCGCGGATCAAGTGGTGAAATTCCAGCAAATTCAGTTGGCATTGAGGCCCAGTATAGACTTGGTTTCCAATCAGCTTCTTTAAGGACTCTCATTATCTCCTTTACCACTGTTTCACTCCCCTCTCCTGACAGATGAACTCCATCCCTGAAAAACAAAATGCAACTTTTGTAGATTGTAATTATATTTAAAATTAAACCAGTAAAATTCCCTTGTTTTGATAGGTTGATTATAACAAAATTATATTGTATATAATAATTTAAAATATATATCAATTTATCGATTGTATATTAGAAATTGTTCAATGATAATAACCAAACATATGAATTAGGTTTTGATGGATTAAGTTTTTCTATCAATTTCGATTCAAACCGGGTGGTTAATCAAATGATCAACCCTTTTCTGAAATTAAAAAAAGAAAAATCTTTAATTTGGTTTGTTTCTTATGGTTTTAAAAAACGTTCTTACGTAAAGCAGGCAGTCAACCAATCTTCCCTCTCTTGCATTGCAGTCCAAAGATCAATGGTTGCGATTCCCATTTCTTTACTCACTTCTGAACAAGCTTCTGAATATATCCGACACCCCTCATTGGTTCGACCCGTTTTGTCACCGCTAGTTAATTTTAGCAACAACCAGTTATATATATATATACATATATAGTATTTAACAACAAATATTATGATTCAAAATGTTCTAAATGTACATAAATAAATGTATTAAAGTGCATACTGAATTTCTTGAAGCATTTTCTCATTTACAGGAGGAACGCCGAGAAAAATAATGCGAGTGGTCTCCGATAAGCCCTGCATTCATCAAATAATCACATAATTGAATTAAAATTCAATAATACCTTATAATTATATAAAATTTGAAGGATTAAGTATTAATTAATCACCTTTAGATGCAAAGCAATTCTCCTTATGTTCTCTTTGTATTCAGGGAGTGGAACAAGAGGACCAACTGATGTAGGAGGTTCCATTGAATCATTGCCTCCAAAGTAAACAATAACCAGTGAAGGTTGTACTGAGTCATGCTTTATTTATTTTTATATTAATATCACAGTAAAAAGAAAATTATACACCATCACTGTCTAATTTTATCTAATTCAAACAAATTAATTAATTAATTACCTCTGGAAAAACTTGATCAAGAACTTTTAGGGCATTCCTTGAAGTCCAACCTCCATATCCTCGCAGCACAACATCTGCCTGTTTATATTTTTTATCATTTTGAAATGACATTAATTAGTATAATTAAAAAAGAAATGATTTGATTTATTAAAAATAGTCCAATATTTATCTTACAATATAAGTATTTAAGAATTTTAAGTCTCCATTTAAAAAAAAAAAATTATTATTTGATTGAATGAGAAAACATTCCAACGAAATGACTGCAAATTGTACATTATCCATAACAGGAAAAGTGAAAAATACTAGAAATAGACAAAACGTGGAGCCGCATTTTCACGTGCTCTTTATATCCAAACTGCAAATCAGAGCCATGTTTTAGTCTCTGTCTTATCATCATTATTATTATCTTTGAATTATTAGAATTAGATAGCATTTTCATTTATGAAATAAATATATAAAAAAGTTCATTAAATATTAAACTATTATGTACCATATTGTCAATTAAAAATTACAAAATTATCACAATAATACTAATAAAAAAGAAAAAAAAAAGAACAGAGAAAATAAATGAAAAAAATACCTTACGAGCATACTTCTCAGATAGAGCAGCACCCCATCCTTCGTCGCCAAAACTTAGCTGCACTATGGATGATCCAAACAACACGAACTGAGGTCTAATTGGTCCAACCATTTTTCTCTTCTTGCTTCTAACTAAGACCGGCGTTTGGGAGTTCAAAATTTGATTGATGAGAGCAGCAAAAGGTCTGGCCTCGCTCTCTTATGGTGTTTGCCTTTTATACCAGAAATGTATGGTAGATTACGCGCCTTGTGCGCGTGGGTGGAGGGGTCGCTTTTACACAATGACTTATGGATGAATCGGCATTCTTCGTGTTCGCTGACGTTCGGAGTTCTGGTAAAGTTTGGTTACGTTCACGTTAGGGACGTGTTTGGAATTCAGAAACCAACAACAATATTTGCAATACCATATCACTTTTTTCTGAAAATGCCTAAACAGGTCAGATAGCTCCATGCCATCAATTCTTTTAGAACCTATTCTCAGCTAATTGCTATACAATTAATTTGAAAAGGTGACGGGGACGGCCACGATGATGATATAATGATTACAGTGTATATGTATAAAAAAGATTAATTTAATTATTGATTAAAAATAGAATCCTCTTTATCTATTAGTCATGTTTCGTTTATTTAATTCTTGTTTTTTTCTCTTCTTAAATAAATAGAATTGTTTTTTCTAAAAAAAAAAATATCAATCAAGTATAGTTTGATTCGATTATTTATCTTTACGTTTATAAAATTTGAGTGGTTTGTTTGATTTTATTGTTGTCATCTTTTTGGCTTACCTTGTTGATTTTCAAATTTGTGCGTATCATAATTACTGGTATAAATGCAGAATTGTCATTCTGTACATGACTTTGGAATTTGTTTTTTACTCATTGCTTTAAATTAATTAATAGCCTGCAAAGAATCCCCTGGAATATTCATTCAGAAGGATTTTCCAATTGAAAACGCTTGATATGATTTAAATATCGCCTTTCTTTTCTACATTTTCTAGAATTTTATAACTTGTTTCGTCCTTATGCTTCGAAATATATAATTAATAGCGGACTGTCAAACATATATTTATGTGAATATTTAGGCGTAATTGATTTCTATATTTTATAAAAATGTGAAGAAAAAGATTCTATAAGCTACTTACTACTCTCATTTTTTTTTTTTTTTACTTGTATTACTTTGATTTTATTCGTATAATTCTATATTAAAATCTTTAGTTCATAAATTAAGATCCTATTACAATTTTTTTTTTAAAACATCCTTATCTGAAAATCATTTATTCGTTCCACTAATCTAAATTTCTATCAGATAAATTTATAAAGGATAAAGCGTTTCATATTAAATTTTAAAAATACTTTATACCCATCTCTTAAATTTAGGTTGGCTTGAGAGGATCATGCAATGCCAACAAGAGTTTGGTAGGTAAACGTAAAGCAACTTCATTTTATTTGGTTTTTTACCTGTCTGAATAGTTTCCCTACTTGGCAAAAGTTTTCAATTAGATACAACTATTCCATATAAAGAAGTGTCGAAACCTGACAATATTAATTGTAAACTTGATTACTAATTTGAAGGTGGGAATCATATTTATATTTTTCTACATAATTTAATTCTTTCTTATAAATGTTTTTTCCATAATATTTTTTTAAATCAACTCTACGGAGAGTTAGCAAAATGCATCTTAAGTACACTGATTCACAGTAAGAGGATAAAAAAATATATGCAATAATGGCATAATTTTCAATTTTACTCCGAACTTTTTGAATAGTTGTAATTTCACTCTAAAAGTGAATTATAATACTCTGAACTTATTAATTTATTGCAATTGCACCATAAATATAAATAAATATTGAAATTTTAATTAAAACAATTTTAAAAAAATGGACTTCCTGTCCAAGTATTTAAACAATAAATAATAAAATCAAGCCCAAGTATTCATATAAATAAAAAAGTTTACTACATTTTCATATTATTTATTCATAATTCAAAACTCAGATAATTGACATACAACAAAATCAAGAAAAGGGAAGCTCAATCGAGTACAAACATCATAACTGAAATACGATAAAAATACCCTTAATAATCTGTATTTTTGGCTATAAATAATATTTTGCAAATGGGAAGATGATCATATGATCAAATTTTATTCCCATTTCGATTTCAAAATTTTAGGGATGATAAGACCTTCATTGTTCTCTGGATCAGTGGGTGAAATTCCTACAAATTCACTTGGGATGGACTTCCAGTGTAGACGTGGAATCCAATCTGGTTTTTCAAGAACTCTAAGTATCTCCTCAACCACTATTTCACTCCCCGTCCCTGTGAGGTGGATTCCATCCCTGTTTAACAAAATGATCAAGATAATGCAAATTAACTAAATTGACAAAAGTAATTAATTATATATAAACATAAGTATTTTTTTATTAATAATTATTATAACAATTGTATTTTAATTAATGATTTAAAAATTATATTCTTTTTACGATTCTCATTAATAAATTGAAGATTCCTTTTTAAAAAAAAAAAAAAGCTTATTAATTATGGTCGAAAAGACTTACAGAAAGCAAGTAGTCAACCAATCTTCTCTCTGTTGCATTGCAGTCCATAGATCAATGGCAGTGATTCCCATTTTTTTACTCACTTCTAAACAAGCTTCTGAATATATCCGACACCCCTCATTGGTTCGACCCATTTCATCACCGCTAGTTAATTTTAGCAATAACAAATTAAGCAATAAATCATATTTGAAAATATTTTATTTATGGATAAAAATTTATATAATTGAAATACATACTAAAATTCCTTGATCATTTCCTCATTTACAGGAGGAACACCGAGAAAGATTATGCGAATTGTCTCTGACAAGCTCTGTGTTCAATCGAATAATCACATAGTTAAGATAAAATTTAATTATATATTAAAATTTGAAATATTATGTATTAATTAATTAGTTACCTTTAGATGTAGTGCAATTTTCTCCATGTTTTCTTTATATTCACAGAGTGGAACAAGAGGACCATCTGATGTGGGAGGCTCCATTGAATCATTGCCTCCAAAATAAACAATAGCCAGTGATGGTTGTACTGAGTCATTCTTTATTATTATTTTTTATTAATATCACAGTAAAAGAATATTAAATCATCAGTGTCTAATTATTATATCTAATTAAAACAAAGCAAGTAATTAAGATATAATTCATTACTTGTGGGAAAACTTGTTCAAGAACTTTGAGGGCATCCCTTGAAGTCCAACCCGCATATCCTCGCAGCACTATATCTGCCTGTTAATATTGTATCAATCGCAAAACAGGAAGTCAAACATTTGCTTTTATATCTTTATCTTATCATTCTCTTTGAATGTGTTTGGATGGTGGTAAAATTTGACGGAAAAAGAAAATAGTTAAACAAAATAATACCAGAAGGAAAAATAGAGAACGCTATAATAATGTACTTACAAGAAAAGTCTAATGATATTCGTATAGGAGACAAAAAAAAATATTTTCTTTCAAGATTTTCCTATTCCTTTTCTTGTTTTTTTAAATCTTGAACTCAATAAACGACTGTGATGTGATTATTTTAATTGCATTTAATAACATAATTTCTTAATAATTTAATAAGCTTTACAAATACTCGAGCTATTAAGAAAAATTTAAGCATTTAAATTCCAACTAATTTTCAAATTATTTTCGAAAAATTATCAAATTAAAACGTCATAAGATGCAAATGCAATATTATTTAAAAATAATAGTAACAGATAATAAAGAAAAGAAATTTGATAAAGTTACCTTACGAGCATATAAGTGAGCAAGAGTCGCACCCCATCCATCAAAACCAAAACTTAACTGAACTATAGATGATCCGAACAACACAAACTGAGGTCGAATTGGTCCAACCATCTTTCTCTTCTTGCTTCTTGCTAATACCGCGTTTGGCAATCTAGAATTTGGTAAGAGAACTTATCTGATTGATTATGGCCTCGCTCTCTTCCGGTCTTTGCCCTTTATATTGGCAATGTATGTATGGTAGATTTACGCGCCATGTGCGCGTGGGTGAGGGGGCTGTACGCAAATGTTGACTTGTTCAAGGCATGGCCACCAGTTCATTTTGAACCGGAATCGACCGAAACCAAATCATACTGCAGATGAATAAGAACCAGATCCAAACCATTGGTTCACAGTTTTGAACCAAAATGGACGGTTTAAAGCCAGTTAAGGTTCATATAAATGTTAAAATATAAACCTGAATTGGCGGTTCAAGGCTGGTTAAGGTTTATGTGAATATTAAAATCTGAACCTGCACCAGCGGTTTCAATGCGGTTCAAACCGATTATACATCTTAACATATTTTATACATCTTTATAACTCTCAATAATATTTTACTACATGATATACTTTACTTAAGATTTTTTTTTTTAAATACGCTTTACTTTAAAAAATTACAAATCTAAAAAGTAAAATGATAAAAAAACGAAGAAATATTTAGTCTAAATTTATATTTGTTTTAAATTCTTTTTTTTTTTACCATTTTCGATTGTTTACTAAGTTTAAAATTACATTCTTTTGAAGCATTTTCAAAATTTTCTTATAATTTTTCTAATTAATAATGTTTACACGGAATAAAGTGATAATTTATTTGATTATTTTATAAAATTAATTAATTTTATTCTTATATGAGCATGAACATTCTAAAATTTATTTAAAATAAATACAACGGAATAACAAGTGATAATTTATGTTGATTATTTTATAAAATTAATTTAAATTTATTCTATATGAGCATGGAACATTCTAAATTTTAATTAATTTTATTCTTATATGAGCATGAACATTCTAAAATTTATTTAAAATAAAATTTATCAATATTTTTTAAAATTATATTAATATTTTCAAAAGAAAGATGTAACGTTAAAACGATTTTTTTTAAAAAAAAAAATCATTTATCGCCAAAAACCGTAATTTGAACTATCGATTCATAGGAACCGCATTAGAACTAACAGTTCAAGGGCCGGTTCAAATTTAATATCAAAACCGCCGGTTCAATGAACCGACCATGCCTATTTGTTCTTAGATGTCCATTCCTGGGAAATTAATTATTTAGTCTATAAGATTTGGTGAAGTTATTTAAATAGTCTTTTTTTTTTTTTACTCAAATATTTCGTGCATCCTGACTTCTAGATCCGCAACATAAATAATCCTTCGGTTCCGTTTTCAAGTGTTTTAGCCGTTAGATCAGAACAAAATGACAAATATACCCTTTAGTAATATGAAGGGTTATCTTGTTTGCACTCTACTTTCACAATCTCATTTCCCCATTGAAGAATTTGAGCAAGGTTAGTGAGTTTTGGTTGAATGGTGTAAACTTATTATATTCATTGAATTTATTTTTTCCAAAAAAAAAAAATACATATATAATAAGAATTTCCTCTTATTATATTTATTGAATTTATTTGAAACAAAATAAATTTTAATTTTTAATAAAAAAATAACTATAGTTATAAGGACTCAAACTCTAGACCTTTCGCTCCTCAATTAAATGAGAAACCTAATTAGACGACAATCAAAATGGCATTTCAAGTTCTCTTTAATTTTACGAGTTTTAATCAATTTGAGAAGTATATTATTCTAATCTATTCAAAATTTCAATTAAAAAAATATAATTATAAAAAATGAGAATATTCGTATGAAAGTTAAAAAAAAAATTGATAGACATAAATTTTAAATATCATTTTTTTTCTTCACAAATGTGAAACTAACAGATCACTTGTTTGATTTTGTTGTTGTTATCATTTTGGTTTACATTGCTCATTTTCAAAATTGTATATATATTTCTACAAGTGACATATTTCTAACATTGACTATATTCATTATTCATACTTATTCAAATTTTAAAGAGCGCTATCGAAAATCTCATTATTCCTCTCTATTCCTATATTAATATTTATAGAAATTAATTAATCCCATTACGTTAATAGTTGACCACGAAAGTTATTCTTTATTTACATTATTTCTGAGTTATATTTTATTATATTACATTCTAGTGATAGATTAATGAAAAGAGAATCCTCAAAATTAGAGTAATTAAGTAGTATTTTGTTTATAATTTAAGTAACTGGATTGTTTTCTTACGTGCAAAAAACAAAAAACATAGATAAAAATAAGATTAACATTTGATATCAGAATCTTGACTCTGATTAACATAATAGGAAAGATAATATTAAGCTATTATTTTATTATTAGGCTACGGTTTTGCTTCACATGGATTTTTTTTTTAATTGAGATTTTAAATTAAGTAGCATCACACGTGTTGATTCAGTTTCATAATATAAATTTATTTAAAATTTTATGAATAATTTAGCATGTTAATCACATATGAGATCTCACATGCAGAGAATTTATAACTTATATTAGTGTTTTTCGTGTGACTTATTTATAAATTAATAAACAAGGATACGATGAGATCCTAAAATTATGGAGATGGAAGAAAAATTTTTAAAAATTTGAGGATCAAATAAAAAAAATGCACTATTTCATAAAATAATTAAAAAAAAAATTTGAAGCTAGAGGGTCCAATCCCCTAGTTTCGCCCCAGTTTATTTATTTCTTATTTAAGTTTAGATTTTTTTTTAGATTAATATTATTAATCTACCAAAGATTTTTTTTTTTTTTTTTTTTTTTTTTGATTTTTTTTCTTAGATTAATATTATTAATCTACCCAAGAATTTTTTTTTTTTTTGTTTTTTTTTTTTTTGGAGAAGAACTAACGAGGGAGATGCGAGTGCTGCTGTGGTGACCAGGTTTTAAGGTAAGTCTTTAAACTAAAATGTTGGGTGGTGTAAGGAAAATAAATAATATAAAGAATAATTTTATTTTTTTTTTTTTTTTTTTTTTTTTTGAGAAGAACTAACGAGGAGATGCAGTCTGCTGTGTGACCATTTTAGTAGTCTTTAACTAAATGTTGGTGGTGTAAGGAAAATAAATAATATAAAAGAAAAATAATTTAAACGAAAGGGGAAGCTCGAGTACAAATCACGACTGGAATACAACCAAAATGCCTTTAGTAACCTTTATTCTTGTTGATAAAAAATATTATTCTGCAAATGGGTACACGATACTCAGATCAAATTTTTTTCCAGTTCTGATTTCAAAATTTTGTGGATTTTGTGGTTTTCATCGTTCTCCGGATCAATGGCTGAAATTCCTTGAAATTCACTTGGCATATACTGCCAGTATAGACTTGGTTTCCAATCTGCGTTTCTAACAACTCTAAGTATCTCCTTCACCACTATTTTGCTCCCTTCTCCTGAGAGATGGATTCCATCTCTATTCAACAATTAACATATGCAAATCAATTCAATTGCCAAAGTAATTATATACTTCAATTTAAAATAATGGACAATCGGATTAGCCTGTCGTGTAATCTGCAATGTTATTCCGGTAATTGAATTATAATAACAGTATATTTGAAACATTATATTTTTCATCAACTTCAATCCAATTCACTTGATCAAATAGTCAACTTGAAAGAAAACAAAAGGGCAAAAAAAAGACTTACAGGAAGCAAGTAGTCAACCAATTTTCTCTTTGTTGTATGGCAGTCCAAAGATCAATGGCAGTGATTTCCATTTCTTTACTTACTTCTAAACAAGCTTCTGAATATATCCGACACCCCTCGTTGGTTCGACCCATTTCACCACCGCTAGTTAATTTTAGCAACAGCAAATTCAGCAATAAATCATATTTCAAAATATTTTAATTATGGATAAAAATCTATATAATTAAATACATACAAATATTCTTTAATCATTTCCTCGTTTATAGGAGGAACGCTGAGAAAGATTATACGAATTGTCTCAGACAAGCTCTGCATTCAATCACGTAATTAAACTAAAATTCAATAATACCATTTAATTATAGAAAATTTGAAGGATTGTGTATTAATTAATTACCTTTAGATGTAAAGCAATTCTTCTCATGTTCTCTTTGTATTCAGAGAGTGGAACCAGAGGACCATCAGATGTGGGAGGTTCCATTGAATCATTGCCTCCAAAATAAACAATAGCCAGTGAAGGTTGGACTCTGTCATTCTTGATTTTTAATTAATATAACAATATAAAAATATACATCATCAGTGTCTAATTATATCTAATTAAAACAAAGCAATTAATTAATTACTTGTGGGAAAACTTGATCAAGAATTTTTAGAGCATCCCTTGAAGTCCAACCCGAGTATCCTCGCAGCACAACATCTGCCTGTTGATATTGTATAATTTTGAATTTAATTAATTATATTAATCAGTTTCTTAACTATAAATACATAATAAAAAATTAAATGATTTGATTCACTATTTCAGTAAAAAAAAATACTACAATTTAGAAAATTTTATTATTTAAATTTCACCTATTTTAAATTTATTTAAAAAAAAAAAACTATCAAATAAAGACATCCTAAGACGAAATAACTTAAACTATCATTAAAATTTAAAATTAATAAAAAAATAACAGAAATTGAACAAATTATTACCTTACGAGCATACAAGTGAGAAAGAGCAGCACCCCATCCATCAAAACCAAAACTCAACTGAACAATGGATGATCCAAACAACACAAACTGAGATCTGATTGGTCCGACCATCTGTCTTTTGTTCGGAGACCGTGTTCGGAAGTTTCGAATTTGAAATTGGGGAAATCTGATTGATAAATGATGAGAAAAGCAATCTGATTGATGCTGGTCTTGCTCTCTTCTCGTTCTGATCTTCGGTTTGCGTTTTATATGTGCGATGTTTGTATGGTAGATTTACACGCCATGTACGCGCAGATAAGGGCGGCTGTACTTAAATGTTGATTTGTCTGTCCTGTGCCTCAATATTCGTGTTTGTTGATGTCTGGATGTAGGTCAAATCCATGAAATTATTTAAATGTACTTTTTCTGTGAAAAATTTTGTTGCAATTTAAATTTTGCGGAAAATCTTTTAAAATCACTAATTTTGATAATACATATATTTCAAAAATTTAAAAATTTAATAGATATAATTTATAGATTGAAATATTAAAAAACAATTGTGATGCTCTTAAAATAGTTTGGGGTAGGGATGGAGATGTTTGGTTGTGCAAACGATGCCGTCAGGAGCGGACACATATAGGTCCAAAGGAAGCTCGCCTCCTGGATGAAAAAAAAATTCAAATTTTTAGTGTTAAATTTTTTAAAAAAAAAATAAAAATTAATTTTAGTCTCTCATTAATTAAAATTATGGTTTGCCTCCAATTCTTAAACTGGATCCGCTCCTGCATTCTGTAACGATGGATTAACTGGCATTCTAATAGGTCCTTTTCGCTTGTACAATCTTTTTAATTCTTAATGATTGTCGGGCTATGTTAAACAACTAGTGGCAAGTGCAATTGATTAAGGCGTTTTAGAAAGCTAATCTGTGGTCGATTGCTTCGGGTTAAGTTTTGGGATGAGCCAATTAGGGATCACAATTTTATCCGACCTAGCAAGTAGCAAATATGATATAATTAAATTTTGATAAGTTTGAATAATAAATGAATTTGGTGCAGGCTCGAATAATGAATAACGTTTCATGAACATTCTCTTGACTTTTAAATTCTAGTTACCGAATAATATAATCAATGGAGATTATATTTTAACTGACGAAAGTTGATTTGAGTGCAAAAGGAATTTATGTATTTTAAACAAGAGATCAAATATTCAATATTTTTGAATAAAAATAATTTTCATTGAAAGCGCTTTTCCTTTATAGCCCTAATTTGACATGGGCATTAAATTTAGCCTGATATCAAAATGCTAAAACTGTATTCAGTAATAATTTTTTAAGTAATTTTTAATATTTTAATTAGTTAAAATTTTAAAGTTATTTTTTATAGTGTTCGGTAATACAACAGTTTAACTCACTTTAAAACGTTAAATGTTAAATGTAACATTAAGAACTATTGAATAATAGTAAAAAGAATATTTATTGATCACCGTGAGATAGGTTATTTATTGTATTAGAATAAAGTTTTTATGGCATCATGTGAGACGCAGATCACCAAATATATATATTGATACACCGGTGAAATAGGTTTTTAATTATAATTGGTATTAACATAAAGTTTGTTAATGGCAATCATGTGCGAACGCAGATCACCCAAATATAATACTTATATATCCTATATATAAAATACTATAATATATATATACCTATACGATATATATATAGATGAGCTTATTGATTTTGTTATATAGTGAGCTTTTGATTTTTGTTTCAAAAATAATTTAGGCCATGGCTTTGCTTCACATGGACAGTGCATTTTTTTTGTGGGTGAATGATATTTTATTCCTTAGACGAGCTGGTTGAGGGATCATTTTTCAGATTTAGTAGGTACAGTCAGGCTCTTCTTAGATTAACTTTATTACATTTAAAATTTCTGAATTCATGAATTTCGGGCTTTTGATAAAACGGGCTTTTGATAAAAATAATGTTGTGCGTAAAACTATTTTTAATTTAATATAATTTTAAAATTATTTATCAATTTAATGTTTGTCCTGATATAAAAAGACACAAAAAGACACAGTTGCACTAAAATCATCAATTGAGTTAGTGGTTTTTGCTTAAAACCGTGCTATAGAATTTTTTTTTAATTTATTATTTATTCGTTGTTCCTCACAGGTGCTGCTTTTATGTAATTGACGGATTTTTTTAGTAATCTAACGTGCTATACACATTTGTCATACATTATCTAGTAGCTATTAAACTTAGCAACACACAATTATAAGTTATTAATTAATATTTAAACTAATACATAATTTATAAATTAATACAAGTCTTTTTAATGTCACTCATTTTTTTTTTTTTTTAATTTTTTTTTTTTTTAAAATATACAGAGTTAACATCTTGTTTTTTTTTTTTTTAATATACAGAGTTAACTCTTGATTTTAAAAGTTATAATAAAATGAAATAAAAGAGTTAGCAGGATTTTGGATTCGAAACCCATAATTTGCTTAACCTAATATATTATTCGGGTGGGTTGCTAAAAACAAAGATTCAGTTAAGTTAATAAAAAAATACAATAAGAACAGTGGAAAAAAATATTATAAATAAATAATATTACATTTATTCTCAAAAAATAAAATAAAATAGTGATAATTTTCAACATTATACGGGTAACTCAAGCCCAATGCTAAATTCCGAACTGATAAAGGCCCATCCATTGATAAGCCCACTAGACCGAGCCCGGTAGACAAATCAATTCTCTGTAGTATGACTCAGTCTCTCACTTTGTACTCCCAAGTTCATCTACCCTTAAACATGGATATAGCTCTCTTTTCTCCGTCTTCCCTTTTTGCCGACGACGACGATACCTCTAATGGTAGAGGTACTCACAGTTGTTATTAATCATATTCCTATCTTTCTTCTTCTTCTTCTAACTAAATGTGTTTACTTTTTCTTCATTCAGAGGAAGAGACCAAGGAAACCGAACAAAACTATGTGGAGAGGAGGCACAGTTTTCCTGGAATGGTAATTAATCCTCTTCAGGCTCATTGTTAGAAGTAATGGTTATTAGTTTTTGCTCTTCGCTTATTTGTTAGGGATATATATGGTTAGATATTGTTGATCGTCAAGTGCAATTATTTAGAGTGAGGCAGAGCGTTGGTGTTGTGGTTTAGTGATTAAATTATCAAATTTTCTGTTTAAAATGTTTGATTACTGAATTGGACAGCAAATGTTTGGTTAAGCAGTTGCAAATTTTTTTATGTAGATACTTCTTTCTTTTCCTGGTACTTAAGGGTTGAATTTTGGTGTTGAGCCTTGGTCGTTTAGGTATGAGAATGGCTTCTTGAATTGGTTCCCATCATATTCTGAGATAGCGGGATGGTTATTTAGCTCTGAAATTAACTTCTGGAAGAAATTAGAGGGTTTGATGAAATAAATAGAAGTAATGACATTATTGAGTTCATTTTCTTTCCAGTAGAGATGAAAAGATTTTGATTTTAGAATTGAACTATTTAGATTTCTGTGCTAAATTTATTCAATTTATTATATGTGGATGTAGTTGTTCTTGTCAGTGTAATATTTATGTATATGATAGAGCATCTTGGTGGTTTTGTTTCTTTAACTTGTGTTTCATATATAAGGAATTTTAATTATTTTCGCTGCTTTCTATGTCTTTTGGCTTATGCAGGAGTTGCTCATCAGAGAATTTTCTTTTCACCAGTTGAATGCTAACTTGCTCTGGCCAGGGACATTTGCATTTGCAGAATGGTTAGTTCAACATAGGTCACACATAGAAGGACGTCGATGCATTGAATTGGGCAGGTATTGTTCTTCTCTTCAACAATGTCAGTACTAGTAAGCTCACTTTTTTTTTTTTTTTTTTTTTTTTCACTTTTTTTTTTTTTTTTTTTTTTTTTTACTTTTTTTTTTTTTTTTTTTTTTTCACATATGGGAGCTTGAGGCCATAATTCATGTTTCCATCCTGTGGTATCTTGTTGCTACTATTCCATGTAGTTTTGAATGTACAGCTGATGCAGATAATTCTATTCTATGGCAGTGGCACAGGAGCTTTGGCTATTTTTCTTCACAAATCATTTAATCTTGATATCACAACCTCAGATTACGATGATCATGAAATTGAAGAGAACATAGCTCATAACTGCCGTGTTAATGGAATCACACCTACCCTTCCTCATATAAAGCGTGAGTTGCCTAGTTATCTAACTACATAACAGAAGATATTTAGTATAATCATAGCATAGACTACTGTAAGCTGATGAATTATTAGGTTACTTAACTTGTTCCTTTTGAAAATTGAAAAGAAAATGTTGATTATAAATAGGATTTCTGGTAATGAGGTGCTTATTTTAACCTCTTCAGCATTAATCTTGAGCAAGTCATCAATTTGGTGGGATCTACCACATGATGGCTTCCTAATGATCTTGACTGTGAATGTACTTCTGGCTTCTCTTATGCTTATAGGAAAAATAATCTTATTGTTGGCTCAAGTGGTGAGGAATAAAATTTTATTTCCAATTCTCTATTTGTTTTTCATGGACAAAGATCTTGCAGCATTGCATTAGGTTAAATTAAAGCTTCTTATGTTCTTATATCAGATTCATGGGGGGACACCTTTCCTGTTGCTGATCCTGATTGGGACTTGATTATAGCTAGTGATATCTTATTATGTAAGCTTCTATCTGCCAACTTCTACAACTTTTATAATGTTCTTTAGTGTGGAAAACTTTAAATGAAAGCATTCATTAAACCAGTTACTATTGTTGTTAAGACTTTTCTTTTCTTTTCTTTTTTTTTTTTTTACCTTTTTTTTTCAATTGCATTCATTTTAAGTGATGGAAATGGTGATCCTAGAAAAACATCGAAATATCTTGATGTCAAGTTTCTTATTGCGAATCTATGTAGATCATGTCTTGTTCAGGAATTCCCACATTCACCGTCATTGTTGCAAGTATCAGGCAATTTGGGAATAAATAAAGGATTTTTGGCAATTAATCATCTGCAGATGATCTCCCCAATTTTTCCTGGAGTGTTTGATGGTGGGTTCCATCCAGAGGACTCCTGGATCAACAAATCAAGATCATCCTTGTTGGCCATATATCTTTCTTCTAAAGTTCTATGGCTTTGCCAATTGATTTTTGTCTTGCTTTTGCTCCTTTCCCTCCCGTGTTCTGTTGCCTTCTGTATGAATTCCCTCTGTTTGTATCTGGTAATAAAAAAGAGAATAATGGTTTCAAAGTAATATGATAGAGTTGTGTAGTTAGAAAGAGCAGTAATTATCTGCCGTTTCATGAGAAATATAACTTGTCATGTTTGACGCTTGCTGGATCCTAGCTTGCTATGATCTATAGGGAACTGCATATCCATGTTGAAATTTCAGAATGAGCTTCTTTTGTATTTTCTCACCTAGAAATTGTTTAAGTTATACTCTTTTTTTTTCCCCTTTAATGCTTGTAGATGTGAAACAATACTCCAACTTGATAAAAACTCTTTCCTTTCTACTCAATTCCTACAAGCCAAAAAATGACACCGCAATCATAGCAAACGAACAGAGTGGAGGTAGTATTGTAATCACTATTTGATTTCTTATAGGAGAGTAGAATCTAACGGTGACCATTGCTTATTTTTCTTATGCCTTCCCGGCAGGAACATGCTTGGGGATGCCCAGGCCAGCATTTTTGATGAGTTGGAGACGTAGGATTGGCAAGGAGGATGAATCCCTATTCTTCAATGGTTGCGAGGTTGCTGGACTTGAAGTTAAGCATCTTGGATCACGCGTATACTGCATAAAACGTAGAGATCTGCATCCAGAAGACAGAATAGAATTGACAGTTGAAACTACTATGTAATTGAGAATTTGCAAGTTCCATGGCTTGTTATGAAGTCCGAATTGGATCCTTTTTATTAATTAATATTAGCCAGTAGGCACGAACTCTTATTTATGTTATATATATATTTTTTTTGTACTTGTAGGAGGTAGAAGGTAGCAGATGTTCCTGGATTCTCTTCCGCTGTTCAGTGCATAAAGGCATTGTATTTGCAATAAATCTTTTTGTTCTGTTCTGTGCTGCAGTGTCCATTTGAAGAAGCTGTATATCGGTTGCCAATAGCTTTGGAGTGAGTCAGGAGATCGGTATTCTTTCTTGCAGGATGGGAAGTATCTGCTTGATGTAATGAACCTGCAATAGGGTCACGTTGGTATACTGGCTGGTGACGTAGGCATATCCTGATGGCCTGTATTAGCAAGCTGACAAGGTATGGCTATCATATAATACCTGTGTGGCTCCAAACAGAATTTTGCTTTGGCTTTGATGCTGACTTGGATATGTTTATTTAAGCGTGTAGCTTTCAAATTTGATCATCTTTGGATGTTAGTCTCCATTTGTTTGATGGAAAAACTTATATGTTTGAAAAATATTTTCTCAGAAAATGATTTTCTCCTGTTGTTTAATTGCAATATTGAAAATCAGTTGAAAATTAATTTTTAGCGGTCAGAGGATGTTGAAAAATGTCAATGTTCTTTTAATAAATTAGTTATGAAAATATTTGACTCACCGTCATAAGATTCGTACCGTTCTTTTTATCTTCTTAAATCTAAATATGAGAGAAAAATTACAGAAAAAGGGGATAAATTATGATTGATGCCAGTCAAAGTCAGTGCTAACAATTGGAAATTGTTGGTCGATTAACTAATGAGTACAAGTGCCTATATGGCTCCTTCATATGTTCTTTTCTTTCTTCTTTTTTATAAGCTTTTGGAATGCAGAAAACTAGTTTCATTTTGAACGAGAAGTCATTTTATTTTTCTTTAAAATAGCTTAGCTTGCTTTTTGATTGTAGATTTTATTTTGGAACATCTAAATTCTTTATTTAAAAATATTAAAATATTAATCTCATAAGACCATAAAAAAATTAATAATAACAGAAATTTTATAATTTAAAAATTTTATTTTTAAATATGAAAAGAATGAAAAAAAAAAAAAATGTAAATTATGAAAGCTAAAAGATTTTATTTTTGGAACATCTTTAAATTCTTATTTAATAAATATTAAAATATAATCTCATCAAGACCATAAAAAATTAATAATACAGAAATTTTAATAATTTAACAAATTTTTTATTTTTAAATATGAAAGAATATGAAAAAAAAAAAAAACCCAATGTAAATTATGAAAGACCACAGGTAGCTGGTTCAGGTGGTAGGTCGGTGGTAAAATTGTTGACTGGTAAGTAAGTGACTATATATGATTGTATAAATTAAAAAAAAATGGGATTTATGAAGGTATTTGTTAATGTTCGAACCAAAATACGATTTTACTTTCTCGTAAAACATGAAAAGTTGTTTTCTTTCAAAAATGACTTAAATTTTCTTTAAATCAGGAAAAACCTATTTTCGTGACTTATTTTCTTAATGCCCTTTCCAAAAAAAAAAAAAAATGTAAATTATGAAAGCCACAGGTAGCTGGTGGTGGTGGTCGGTGGTAAATGTTGACTGGTAGTAGTGACTATAATGATTTATAAATTAAAAAATATGGATTTATAAGGTTTGTTAATGTTCGAAAAATGTTTTACTTTCTCTAAAATGAAAAGTTGTTTTCTTTAAAAAATGACTTAATTTTCTTTTAATCAGGAAAATATTTATCGTTGACTTATTTTCTTAAATGCCCCAAACAATTGGAAAATATTTTCTCATAAGTTATTTTACGGAAATAAATAGAGCCTTATTTTCTATTGGGGTTAACATGTTTTGAATCTCTTTAATTTGGAGGGAAAATAACGGAAAAGTGTGAATTTCACTTATTTTAATTGAATTGCCTAAATACTTTACATTAAATAAATTTTAATCCTTTATTAAATACCTCATTATTTAAATGAATACATAATTGAAATTTATAATAATAACATTTTCTTTTCTCTAAAATTTTGCTTTTCTAAATAAATAAAAATAAATTTTCCGTCGTTATATCCAAATAATGATGGAAAATAATTGTAGAAAAGAATTGCAATTCCTCATTATCTTTTTCTATCATGTTCCTTCTTCTTTCCAAACAAAGTCTAAAAGATTCTTGTTTTAAGAGTGATCCCTTAGCTTCAAATATTAACCTAATTTTAGTTTTAATTATTAAAAGAGAGAATTTGTGTAAATTTCCAAAATATCCTTGACACAAACAAGGACCAGCCACACAAGTATAAATGACATCCCATGCACGACAACCCTGGCAGTTACGGGAAAACACAACTTACTTTATCCGAAATATTTTCAGGAGAAAAAAAAAAACCTAAAAATGCCAGGAAATACTTCATCTGTTGAGAGTGTGGCCATATAGATGCATCTTCTCAAAAATTACAGTCTACCTAAGAAATAATACAATCCAACATAAATTTGGAGTGTTAAAGAGAAATCTAACTCCGGTGATTGATTTCATCAACATGTAATAAGAGCCATCCTTTAACATCTTGTGTCCACCCCAAAAAACCAACAACCTTAGCTTCCTTGTAATTTAATTTGAAAAATTCGAAGGTAATAGAGTGAGAAAACAGTTTATTTCTTTGATATTTGTCTTAGCATCACTTAATACATACTTAATGTACATGGGTTTTTTAGTATTTTTCTTGAACCTGTAAGGGCAATGTAGGAAAAAGTTGTTCTCTTATCATCAATATGTGCAAGTTAAAGATGTAAAGAGAAATTATTATTTAGTGTAATTGTTTTCTGTGTTCAGGGAGATAAGATTTACCCCATTTCTGACATTTATGTGAGATACTATACTATGCACGTGCTCCCCATGTGCCTCTTTCCTCTAACCCAAAAACATACAAAAGGATACTGCCAATTGCAAACGGTACTTCATGAATGTATGATGTTGTGACTTTCTGACCCCATTTAAGTCTTGGTGGAACAAAAATTATAAGTCCATCCACAATCTATTTTGAAAATATAAAAGAAATTACAATTTACAACAACAAAAAGTTCTGTCCGAAATAAATTTACAACAACAAATATTATTACTGTTGTTCTTAGCAGCATCTATTTTGTCTGTCTTTCTTTTTTAAATATAACATTAAAATCAAATCGCGATTGACTAATCCTACATAAGTTTATGTTCTGGTAGTCAACTTTTTCTCTTAATTTCCAAAATAAATTTAATGAACCGACAAACAAGCTCAAGCTATCATTAAGTAAGAAGTTCCTTTGCATTCTTTTGTACTTGCATAGCATTTCAGCTTCACAGGCTGATTTCCCCATGAAAATTACAATTAGCTCCAAATTCGCATTAAATTCTTCATTTCCCCCTCAATTCTCTATATTTCTTTTCATTACAGTGTAAAGAGTGTGTCGATACTGCAAATACATACTCTCTCCATCCACTTTTATATGTTAAATTACCTAAATTATAAATATGATACTACTTTTTAATTTATCCTTTATCTCACGCAATTATTCCAATATTAATAATTCGCTTTCTATTATTTTGTCACTAAAATTAAAAAAAGAAAAGAGAGAAGTAAAAAGGGTTTCAACTTTTAAGAAATTATAGAAAATAGTTATTTCATTTAGTAAAAAATGTCCTATTAAAAAAATTATTTACTAATCTTTCCGTTTTTAAATATCAGCCACGTTGGAATTTCAAATCTCTTAAAAAACTCATTAAAGTTACAATAACTTATTGCGTAAATTGACTATGTTATCTTTAATTTAATATATTCAAAAATCAAAGTTTTGAAGAATTAAAACAATAATTGTTGGTCATATACAAAGGATAAATATGAAAAAAAAATTATTATTCCTTAAAATCACAAATACAACAAATATTTTAGAATATTTTAAAATATAGTATTTTTTCAAATATAACAAATATTTAACAAAGGATGAAGTATTTTTTAATATTCTCAAAACGATAAATAATAGCGGGTAAAAAAACTTTGAAAAAATAATAAGTACTCACAAAAAGATATTTTCAGTAATGTGTGTGTATATATATAAATTCAAATATATAAAATGATTGATATAAGTATTTTTATGAAATCAATGTTTGGTCCTCTCATGGTACAGAAATCAGCTTTAAAAATATCTAATGTACTATTTATATAAACAAGCAAGATGGAATAGTTAACTATAACCATACACTACGTACCCAAATTATATAAGAGTCAGTTCATTTACGCAATCAGTGCAGGACCATAAAAGGACACCACTGTCATAGACGGACAAACATTCGTTCCAGACAAAACAGAAGGTATGGCACCGCCACCGCCCAGCCGTTTTCCGTTTCGAACTCTTAGGAAGAAAGGAAACTTCCTCGAAATTTCAAGGCTCGCTATTTTTAGATATCTATCTGTTCTTTTATCAATTGAAATTACGTTAAATAAAACGAAAAACTATTATTAGTTGCACTTTACATTCTCTTCTAATAGTTTTCATCCAAGGGTAAACCAGCTTACAAAGCATTTTGTATGTGTGGGCTCTGAGAAGGATTGAGATACACAGTCTTCCTCCAATTTTTAGTAAAAAGACTGTTTGTGTAACTTACCAAATTGATGAAATTTCACAGATTTGGAAACAAAGGAAAAATTTTTCATGCAAACCTGTTAAAGATAATGATAACATTATGAACAAAGATTATTTTCTGCCCGCAAGGAATAGCTCAGCTGTAAAATAAACAGATGACTTCTATAAGTTCTGATGTGGATAACTAAGAATCCTGAAAGAAAATTAACCTTATAAACCAGAAAGAGAGCATATAATGTACAATTTCCAAAATCGAAGAGCCAAGAAACTTTCGAGATATACACAATAAAGTAGATATGTATTTGATTTGTTTGTTCCGTAACGGACTAGACATATCATATATCTGCTGGGAAAAGCTTGTCTTATTGTGGATTATGGAATTGAAGAACAAGTAGATACTTAATTTTTGTCTACAGATTAATGAGTGGAGATATAGTTAAGAGGAAACTTCCTGGAAATTGTGTTAGGGGGTTCTATTACGATACACATGCAAGTGGGGCAGAATCCCATCATAAGGTTTGCAGTTACCAGGAGTCAGTTTCTGGATGGGCGTATTTTCCAAGTGGTCTGTTTTTTGGAGGCAAGTGATGATTCATATACATATATGTGTAATTGATTAAGAGTTTCAAATGGATATATATAAAGTAATGTTCAAAACATTATTGGTTGTTCCTTTTTCTTCAAAAAAATCTAAAATATTATTGATTTTTACCAACGAAGTTCAGGGAATGAGTGGTTCGACACTCTTCCACTATCCTAAATCAATACTTAGCTATATATCTACAACTGTAATATTAATTATTATCACATGATTTTCCATATGGTCTGTAAAAGTTTAGCTTAGGAAAATGGCTACAAAACAAGGAAATAATGGGAGAGGATTTAGAAAGCTTGGGAGATCAGCAGTGTCACTAATATGTATAACTTGAAAACGAGGCCACAACAAGCAGATTATAAAACTTTACTTCAAAATAGAAATTATAGAAAACTTAAACTATAATTGGAGTATATGAAAAGTTCTGGAAATGGTAATACCTTGAAAATGAGGCCACACCAAGCAGATTGTATATGGATAAATAATAGGGAGGTAGAAACTGTAATCACATCCATAAACTTCATTAACAAGAAAATGTTAATCAAAGCTTTTGGAAAGTTAGCAGGAAATTAGAAATACCAAATTAATTTAAACTTTACTTCAAACAAGAAAATAGAACAACTATCGCAAAATTAAATCGAACTACTTACAGATAATCCCTTTAACAGCATTTTGTTGCAGAAAAATCTTGCATACCCTGCTCACAAAAAACTAACTAGATAACAATTAGGAAGATTTATATTTGGCCAAAATGGATATTGTGGTAATTTTATAGATGTATGCACATTTTAGTTTTTGAAAACCAAACCCTATTCTTTGGAAATTTCTTTCTACCTTCCATTTGGCTTCTTGCATACCGATAAACAGACACATATACTATAAGACATTTTTTTACATTTGTACGGACATTTGATAATAAAGGGTGAAAGCAACAAATATTGGTACATTAATGGTTTATTATAAGACTTTTATCTGGACAAAACCAATTAAATCTTTGAATGGGAAATGCTTGGAATAATATTGCGATTGATCGTACAAAAATCACATTTGTCTTTCCTCTAATGGTAATTAATAGCACTGTTGTCCTTCAAGTAAGATTTTCATGAAGGAAATAGAAACTTATAATGGATGATTCATGGACTTCCTTGACGTGGGAGAATTTTCCTGCTATGAAAGGAACCCTAAGATTTGCACATCATGTCCTTCTTGGAGAAATAGGTTAACTTCCGTATATATAACTGTATTTATACATTTTGGTGTAGGAAGAAGCTTCAATGAAGGTTCCTCGTCGGAAATTGGAAAAAAAAAGGTATGAATTTCAACTCTACTCACTTATTACACAAGAAATAAATAATCAGCTAGACATGGTCATAGTTTTAAATAGAAAAAGAATCCGAATTGAATCTTTTGAGTTTAGTTAATTTCAACAAGATCGTATAGATCTTTATAAATAATTTCTCAACTAGTTTCAATCAGTTTTTATAGTTAAGATCTTTTTTTTTTTTTTTTTTTTTTTTATAGTTTTAAATAGAAAATAGGAATCCGAATTGAAATCTTTTGAAGTTTAGTTATTCACAAGAATCGGTATAGATCTTTTATATAATAATTTCTCAAGCTCCAGTTTCAATTCAGTATTTATAGTTAAGAATTCTTTTTTTTTTTTTTTTTTATTTTTTTTTCTTTGAAATTATTTCAAATTTGGATAATCCAAGCCTCAATAATTTGCCTGAATCCAATTTTAATCTAAACTCATATATGCATTTCATGCGGATATTAACGGCTATTAAACTTAAATATTTCCAGGATAATTTAATTTAATTATTTCCAAAATTTAAGGCGCAGTCAATACTGTGTCAACCTAAAGCCAAAGTCCCCCCAATGCAAGCCCAAATGGATTTACGTGGCTTTCAAGTTGCCTCTTGAAGGTGTCCTCATAACCAATGTATCGGTAGGCTGGGTACGCTGACTTTTCTCTTTCAATCCTTCAAATTGCAAAATCATCGGTAGTTATATCATGCATAGTGGCGTTTATTTTTTTTTTTTTTTTTTTTTTTGAAATTATTTCAAATTGGAATCCAACTCAATATTCTGAATCCAATTTTAATATAAACTCAATATGCATTTCATGCGATATTATAGCTATTAAACTTAAATTTCCCAATAATTTAATTAATTTATTTCCAAAATTTAGGCAGTCAAAGTGTCAACCTAAAGCCTAAAGGTCCCCCCATGCAGCCCCAATATTTACGGGTTCAATTGCTCTGTGAAGGTTCCTATACCAATGTACGGTAGGCTGTACCTGACTTTTCTCTTTCATCCTCAAATTGCAAAATCAATCGTGTAGTTATATCATGCATGTGCCGTTTACCTATTAATTTACCCATCACACAATATATATAGAAAAGTGACAGTTCATTAATTGATGCATGACAAATCTACTATTATTAATTTATTATATAAATGATTGTGACACATTTACGCTAAGACAACAACTATCTGTCTGGCTTTGGCTTCCGGTTGTTTTTGGTTTTGTGTCCAATAAGAAATGTGGTCTGCAAATTTTCATTTCTAGAGTCGTATTTGTTTTCTATATATGTTTACCAGTTTGTGGTCGGCAAATCATGTGGCTCAGAACTCTCTGTTCGGTTTGTTTCTTTGTTTAGTTAATATATATAATAAATTATTATTGCTGGCAAAACCCCATAGGAATTTCAGATTGAAGTGGTATTTATAAACGAGGGATTCAAGCTTAGCCAGCTTGTGATTGGTTCTCATGCAATTGCATGAATTGATCCAGGTTCAATGCCATTCCCCATCTCCTCCTTGCCTCTTCCCTGTATCTAAGAGGAAAAAAGAGAATCTATTTATAAACAAGAATATAAATTTTTATTATTAATAATACTATCAAAGTCCATGGTCATTATACCAAGACCAGAAGGCGTTTGACAGACACCACCAATTGGTGTATAGCCAAAATATCTTCATTTTGATGGTAGGAAAGGATTACAGACAGTTGATACATGGACAGGCTATATGTAACAGCACTTATTTTCTTTGAATAATAGCCATAAGCCATACCGGACAAACTATATTTGACAGTTACTGTGTACTTGCAACTATACTAAGACCAGAATTTTTAACATAACTTCAGATTCCCATAAGATAAATGTCATCGGCCAGTGGTAAACCACTCACATGGTTTGGTGTTTGGACACTAGAATTAGAGTCTTCCAGTCAACAAATGAAAGAAAATAATTCTCTGATTTGCTGGTCAAGCTCTAGAGATCACTAGCCTTATTAAAAAGGTTGCAAAAAAGAATTCTTGTTAGGCAAAATTTCACTATTGTATATCATAAATGAAAGAATGACAATAAAGATTGGAATCATACTTATTTCATTTTTCACCTGCCTTTAAGGTTGGAAAAGCACTCACTTGGGTTTTCTTTAACTAACTGGGCAGGTAATGGCAATAATAATAATATGATATTTTGGAATGTAAGCCTCAGAATTCTACTTGCATTATTGAATAAAGAATTTCCATGAAGCCAAGAAAATATTTTTTTTTTTTTTGTACAAAATCAATTAGAATTCAAATGAAATCAATTTTACCATTCCAAATATTTAAATCTCTTTAGACCTCTTCTTGATTTTTTTTTTTCTTTCAGTTCTGCGGTAAATTTATTAGTGCAGATTTACAACCAATCATGTCCATCTTCGTTAACTGATACAACTAATTGTCTCCAAATACCCTAAATATAGGTATGCCATTTTTCCTTTTAATTAATAGCAAATTTTATTTTATTTTTTTTTAAATTCTAAAGATTAACCTTTTTAATAAAAAATTTACTTAGTTTCATCCTTATTAAAATTGATTTTGATTGATTTGGTTCATAGATAGATATCATGTACAACTTTAGGTAAGTCTAGTCTTTCTAAAGATATTTTTATTCATGATTTCAGTTATAAATGTATGTTTTTTTTTTAAAAAAGATCAATTTACCTCCTCTTATTTTCTTTTATGGATTTTTCTGAATTGATCCAATTAAATCCTTTTTATAATATTTTATTTTTAAGAAATGCCCTGTATGGTATATATACGTTTCTCAATTACAAATCCCTAATTTCAATATAAAAATGAAAGATTTGCAAAAATTAATCTACAACATTTCTAAACTGTAAAAAAAAACAAACTTATTTCAATAAAAATTTACCAAATGGAAAATTTTGATTCAGATTAACAAGAGTCCAAATACAATTCTATCTTAAAGATTGTATTTAAAATTCCTGAGACAAAAAAGCCAATGATAATTATCATCGAAAAATAAAACCAGCAGTGTTAGCTTATCCTTAACCTCTGCAATAATGCATGAAAACAAAAAATACGAAGTTTCCAGGAAGATGCAGAAGCTCTCCTTTAGACCTAGCTTCTCAAGAACTGAACCAAGCGCTTCTATTTATAACAGTACATTCTCACGCCTTTGACACCATCTCCAGCGAGAACGATAACCAGCTAGCAGAGTCAAAAGAGAAAAACGTTTCCTTCTGCGATTTCTTTTGGGGGGATTTGTTTTGTAGTACGCAATATTATTTGGCTTGTTGCACCAACCAAACCACCATCATCAATGGCTTCAATGCAGGAACCATGCCTTCTTGAAAATGGCAACGTTAAATTATTAAGCAAGGAGATGCGACACGGAAGAACTGCTCATAACATGTCTTCCTCTTCTCTGCGCAAAAAATCTGATCTGACCCTTGTTTCGAAACTCCGCTGTGGGTTGCTTAGAAATTTGTTAACAAATCTTCAGGAAGTCATTTTAGGGACTAAGCTTTCTGTTCTTTTCCCCGCCATTGCACTCGCCATTGCTGCTAAGTGCTATGGCTTCGGAAGAGTAAGTGCTTACTAATTCATTCCTCTAGTTTTAGGGTTTACTGTTATTATTCCCATTTCAAGATTAGGTAAATTAATTAAATAAATTGATTTTTTTTTAAAAATTTCCTGTACACAGCCGTGGGTTTTTGCTCTCAGTTTGCTTGGACTAACCCCGCTAGCCGAACGAGTCAGCTTTCTCACTGAGTAAGAAAATTTTTATTCCAACATTTTTGTTTTCTATTGTTGATTGTGTAATTGGCATTAATCTTTCTTTTGTTTTTGTTGTTCTTGATCAAAAATCGCAGGCAAATTGCTTATTATACCGGTCCAACAGGTATAAGATTAATTTCCTTAATTCTTTATCATTTTGGTGATCATGGAGTGCAAGTACATATAGGTTCTCAAGAAACTTTAGAATAAAATTAGACTGTTAATCTTCAAAAAGGATTACAAAAAGTATAGAGCTTTGGATCCTTGTACTGAAGTCTGAAGACTTTTCTTTGATGATTAAGAGAACAAAAAAAACTCAGTAAATGCCTGCAGAATGATTCCTGTCTTTCATGTAGAGACAAACCAAGTTGCTATGTCACTATCTGAACTATCCATATCTTATATTATATTATATTATAATCTTTTCCCTTATCCTCATAAACTTAAGATTTCTAATTAAACTTATGGGTTTTAATTTGCAGTGGGAGGACTCCTAAATGCAACTTGTGGCAATGCAACTGAACTGATAATAGCTATTTTTGCACTAAGCCAACAAAAGATAGAGGTGGTAAAGTATTCCCTCTTGGGTTCCGTACTGTCAAACCTGCTTTTGGTTCTTGGGACCTCTTTATTCTGTGGTGGGATTGCAAACGTTGGAAAAGAACAAAAATACGACAGAGTAAGCTTTTGTCTTATTAATTACTACTACCACTGTCTTACTAGTCAAAAATAAATTGATAATTAATATTGCTTTTATTTGCATTAATTATGAATTATTCAACAGAAACAAGCTGACGTGAATATACTGCTTCTGCTACTGGGATTGTTGTGCCACATGCTGCCATTGTTGTTTCGAATTGCGGGCGCTTCTACTGCTATTACTGCACTCCCAACACTGCAGCTCTCGAGAGCGAGTAGTATTGTTATGCTTCTTGCATACGTTGCATACATCTTCTTTCAACTAGTCACACACAGGCAATTGTTTGAAGCGCCTCAGGTGATTAATTTTATTAGTACTCCCTCCTTCTCACTAGAGTGTGATTTTTAGTTTACTAGAGAGAAATAAATTTTTCAAATGATTTTTCGTGCAAATGTCAGACAATACACTTAAAAACAAAATCCTTATACTACTAGTTTATTGAAGTTATTAGAGAGAGATAGTTAAGTTCTGTACTTGATAATCAGGAATCCGAGGACGGTGATGATGATGTTCCAGAAGAAGTGCCTGTTATAGGATTCTGGAGTGGAATTATTTGGCTAGTAGGAATGACTGCTGTCATTGCTTTGTTGTCTGAATATGTTGTTGGCACAATTGAGGTAATTACTAAACTATTATAGTATTATCTTAAAGAAAAAAGAAAAATTGAGAGTGGAAGATTCAAACCCTCGTGATTCTTTTTTACTTCTTTTTTTTTAATAGGATGCTTCTGATTCTTGGGGCCTATCAGTTAGCTTCATTAGCATTATTTTGCTACCTATTGTTGGAAATGCAGCAGAACATGCTGGAGCAATCATTTTTGCTTTCAAGAACAAGTTGGTAAGTACAAATTATCTTCTTGATTTCTTCTTTTATTTTGATTTTTTTCTTGAAAATTTCCCTAATGAGTATTTGGTCACAAAATGCAGGATATATCTTTAGGTGTTGCTTTGGGTTCTGCAACTCAAATTTCCATGTTTGTGGTAAGAATTCAAGTAGAAATACCAACCAATTAAAGATCAATTTCTTTAATTTCCAACCAAAGTAATAATTTTTGTAATTGGATTTTCAGGTTCCATTATGTGTGATTGTTGCTTGGATAATGGGTATTAAGATGGATCTTAATTTCAATCTCCTGGAAACTGGTACTCTTGCTCTAGCAATTATCGCCACAGCCTTCACTTTACAGGCAAGACTACATAAATATCCTTCATATATGCCAAAAGGACAAACAGATTACAAAAAAAGAATTAAAATTTTTCTTGTCTATTGTTATTGAAATTAAATTCCTTTCGTCCATTAATTACAGGATGGAACTTCTCATTACTTGAAAGGATTAGCTCTACTGCTGTGCTATGTTGTCATCGGAGCTTGCTTTTTTGTGTTGAAAACACCACTTAGTAAGAACTTTGCTTCTGTCTTAATCAAACAATTTCAAGCTACCTTAAAATTTTAAGATGTATCCCATTTTATAACATAATTAATATTGATTTACTCACTCCAGGCCATGGAAATGTCACTAATTTCGGAATTAAGGCAGCACCTGGAATTGTCCTCGCAGCTTAATATATGTATGTGAGTCGTAGTTTCTCCAATGGATCAATATATATACAGTTATACGTGTACATCTAATTAACTTTTTGTCTAATGTGAATGCAGGGTCCGGCCTCAATGTCAAGTTCATGGCTGCTTCAATTGGGATTTTTGCGTTCAAAAATATTGACAGATTGGATGCATTTCTTATTCTTTCATCTTCATTGAAACCGCCCGGATCGATCCATGTCCATCATCTGCTGGAAAACAAGCATTTTGTGTTTTATTTATGATTATGGTTGCCATGCATGCCTTCAGAGGTGAAATGGAAGATTTTACAAAATTTGCTGCTTTGTGGAGACAGGCTGCATACATCTAAATATTATATATGTTATATATATTGTATAGATATTGTAACTGGATTTGATTTTCTTGTATGCCAATATAGAGAGGAGTGGCATATGGCATGTGGCTTTTTCTGTGCTCTTGATTAAAATTAATAAATTTAAACAGTTTTTGTTTAAGCCTCCAATTTAGTTGTTCTACTACTGTGACTTTTTCTGTGTTGTAGTCACGTTGGCGGATTCAGAAATTTTTTTCAGTAAATGTATAATAAAATATATTCATTTAATAATTAATTTTACAGTTACAATTGTTCCCCACACGTCTTCATTGGAATAATTAATTATTTTAAATCCATTATTTCTTTAATCTAAATATCCCTCTTCTCAATTAAATAAAAATTAAAAAAAAATTAGAGTTTAATTTAAACAAATAAAAGCAAATTATCTAATGACTTTTTTGTTTCCTTAGCTTTTTATTCCCTGGTTCTTCTTGCAGCGTAAAATTCAAATTAGGATTGGAATTTCTTTTTCAAAAGGAACTAAGGGATGTTTTTTCCTTTTAGTGTGAAAATAGCGAGGGCTTTCTTTGGATTAATTCTCCCCTTTTGCGACTTTGTGAAACTTAATTGCAAAATGTGTTTTTTTTTTTTTTTTTTTTTTTTAAATATCCCTCTTCTCAATTAAATAAAAATTTAAAAAAATTAGAGTTTAATTTAAAACAAAATAAAAGCAAATTATCTAAATGACTTTTTTGTTTCCTTAGCTTTTTAATTTACCCTGGTTACTTCCTGCAAGCGTAAAATTTCAAATTAGGAATTGGAATTCTCTTTTTCACAAGATACTAAGGGAAATGTTTTTTTTCACTTTAGTGTGAATGAATAGCGAGGGCTTTCTTTGGATATAATTCTCCCCTTTTGCGACTTTGGTGAAAAGCTTAATTGCAAAATGTGCTTTTGTTTTTTTTTTTTTTTTTTTCGAGTTTTTTTTTTTTTTTTTTTTTTTTCAGTTAGAAAATTATTGTAAAACTTAAATAGGGTTAGGTTGTGATGGCATTTTTATAAATTTAATGGGGACAAATAAGTAAATGAAATTTATTATTCCAGTGGGTCAATTTAATTAGTTAGGTCTAAGGTGCATTTGGTGCGAGGTAACGAAGGTGATGTTTGGTTGGGGTGGTATAAGTAGACTAAAGAATTATAATTTTTCACAAAATGGATAAAGTGTTTCTGTTTAGTTTGTATTATCAACTCCATTTTTCATTTAGTTAAGTGTAATAGATTTATCGGTTTACCCTATTATCAAAATACACTTTTATATATACTTTTATAATATATATATATATAATTATAATATATATATTATGTATATGATAGTATTTATATCTTTTTATACATTGATAGCAATTTATTATAGTATTATATTTTATAATTTGATAGCAATTATTTTTTGAGGAATAATTTTCTTTACACTTAAATATGTGTTATTGATAGTATTATATTTTATAATTTAATATCAATTATTTTTTAAGAAATAATTTTCTTGGAAAGGGGGGGACGAAGCTATGTTGACATGAGAGTGGGAAATTGCCCTCACTTAAGAATATTAAAGCTGTTCAAGAATATATAACATGACTTCATCACTTTGCCCCTCTAACTTGCATGTTCAATTTTTTTCCTTCCTAAATATGAATCCTAGCTTTTGTCTTTGGAAATGTACTTTTTCTGAAAATTGAAATAATTAATTTATTACAATGTTTTATTAATCTGTAGAATTTTATTTGTGATTTATTGTATTTTTTTTAAAATGGTGATTATTGTATTTGAATTTAAACCTTAATTAGAATTTTTATGAAAATCAAATAATTAAAAATTGCAAATGAAAAGAAATTATAAATTATTTCTCATTACAAATAAACATAAATAAAGTTGTTATATAAATAATAACTTAATAATATCTATATATATGTATAATCCTAAAGTAAAAAAAAAAAATTACAAATCTGACGTGGCAGTCTTCTCTTTCACATTTTTTTTCCTTTTTTATAAATTTTTTAATTTTTAATTATTTACTTTTCCTCTTTTCATAAATAAAATATTTAATAATTAATGATAATAATGACAACTTTTGAAATATAAACTAATTTTATAATTTTTTTCATTTCTAAAACATTAAAATTTTAACTATTTATTATCTTTATCTCCTACTATAGTGTGTTATCGTCTAACAACAACAATTTTTAAAAAGTTTCAAATTCTTTTATATATAGAGTTCAATATACTTTGATTTCATGATAGAAATTTTTGAAGGGAACTAAATATAAGAGTGTTAGTAACGGCAAAATCATGTTTTAAAGGGAAGCAGTCATTCACCATCTACCAAGTTTCAGTTTTTTGTGCTTCTATTTTCATTATCACAGTTTGATGTTCAGTTTTTTCTTTGTTCTTGAATGAGTTGTTGTTGATATAAAATACAATTGATTGTTATTTTCTTGATTTGGGATCTATTTATATTAAACTTAGTAGATTTCTTCATTCGTCTTGTCTGTTATAATTACTATATATAGTTTAATTTATGATTATACATGGCTTTCGATTCAAGGTTTTCTCATACTTATAATTACTTTTTTCCATTGGTAGAATTCAAATCAATGTTAATTACTTTTTTTTCTTTTTTTTTTTTTTTTTTTTTTTTTTTTTTTTAGAATTCAAAATCAAATGTTAATATACTTTTTTTTCTTCTTTCTTTTTTTTTTTTTTTTTTTTTTTTTTTGACAGAAATCTTTTCTCTTTCCAGTCCCAAGTCCATCGAAGTAAATAAATTCATTATTTTTGCTATATTTTTTTTTTTTTTTTTTTTTTTTTTTTTTTTGACAGAAATCTTTTTCTCTTTCCAGTCCCAAGTCCATCGAAGTAAATAATTCATTATTTTGCTATTATATTATAATTATGGAGTTTCCTTCTTGGTTTGATGATGCATTCCTGTAATTTTTTATTTTTATTTTACATGATTGTTTTAATTTAGTTAAATTAATTAAATCTTAATTCAAGCTGTATTTTTCTTTTTTTTACAAATTTTTGATACCATAAAATCATTCATTTATCCTTTTTATTCATCTATCATTTACTCTATTGTTTAAAAAGTATTGATTAGAACTTTTAAAATATAATCCTATCTATATTTATCTATCAAGTAACTTGCAAATCAGATTTTTAACTTTTAAATCATCTATCTCTCGTTTTATCTATGGATTGGCTTGCAAATCAGGTTTTGACATTCAAGAGTGCCAACAAGGTAAATGTAAAACAGCCAATTAATTATTTTGTTTATTGTACTAGGTAATTTTTTTTGTTTGCCCCCGCTTCTCTCTCGCCCCCTAAATATATAGCCAATTAATTCTTTACCTATGTATAATTGATTATTAACTTTTTAGGATCTACACGAGTTCATAATAATTTCGGAATTATATTTATAAATATAGTATATTTTTTATTTATTTCAATTCAATTTAGTTTTAGCATATGTTTTTTATCTAATGTTCTAATGTTTGATTATGTAAATTTATATAATTACATAATATATAATCCAATTCTATATATTATTGATCAAAATCAAGTGTAATAACTTGATGATATATTAAAAGTTTTTTTACTTGTTTAATTTTTTATTTAAAGTTCTATGTATCTTTTATTTTTTTAATAAGTAGTATTGTTCATTTAAAAAAATGATATATAATAAGAAAATAAAGTGACCGCACAATGCGTGGTCCTTTGCTTAGTATATAAATAATCGTCCTTTGTTTAGTATACCTTTTTTTTACAAAATTTTGAAATTCTACCTCATTTTGAAATTTTTTATTAAATGATTCTTTTAAATGTTTTTATAATAATAATAATAACTAATCTAAAATTATTGAATTTTAAAAATTTAAACCTTTTGCATTTTTGAATTTGAAAATTTAAAATTTTTAAAATTTTTTTCTTATCTAGATCTCTAGAGCTACGTACATATATATAAATACCTACCAGTTTCAATGATTTTTTCATAATGGTTTTCTTTATATTACTTTGTTGTTTCATTGGATTATTTTGCTTTCAATTTCTTGAGTTTTGATTGTGTTTTATAAATTTTTATTTTTTTATTTTAATATATATTATTATTGTTATTTTTCAAATTTTAGATTGCAAAAGGACGATACTAGTAACTTCAATTGATATACATTGCTCATCTTCTTCTCTAATTAAGTACAATAAGTTGTATGATATATAGTATGTTTAGTAGTAGGTTTTTTCTTTGGCTATGTAGTTTTGAATGAAATGTCAGTATTTATTTATTTATTATTATTATATTATTTTATCATTTCTTTTATCTGTTTTGTTTACTAGATTGGAGATTATTATTATTTACAAAAACTATTTAAAAAAAGAAAAAAATATTAAATTCAATAAATACATTTAAAATAACAAAGAGAGCTTATAAGATAACATCTAATAAATTAAAAATACATTTAATAAATTAAAAATAAACACATTTAATAAATTAAAAACAAATATATTTAATAAATTAAAAATAAATTTTTTAATAAATTTAAAAACAACACTATTACTTTAATAAATTAAAAATAAATTTAGATACCATTTATACTTACAAATATAATTTTTTCATCTTTAAATTTTATTTTTACTTATTTAAATACTATTGAAAATCTATATCTAAAACATATTTTAAAATTATAACTATTATTTATCAATAATTATCTATATCTATATTCAATTTTCAACTTTTTCAATTTAAATTCTTTTATTTTTTTTTATCTTAAATCACTAAAGCATACTTCTTTTTATATCTAAAATTTAAACTTATGCTTACACAAAATAACTTATCTAATTTATATTCCTGAATTTTGAATATTTCAATCTTTATTATTTATCCATTTATTATAATGATTATATTTTTACTATTTATATATATCTTTACTCACTACTCATACTTCGAAGCATGATCAATTTAATTTTCTAGCAATAAGTCATATGCGCTACAAATATCATTTACTATCAATATTTTTAATTGCCAAATCTTACATAATTTTCTAAAAACTTTAAAGGTACAAATATCATTTATTATTTAATATTTTAATTGCCAAAATTATAATAATTTTCTAAAATTTAAAAATGAATATAATTCTTTTTTTTTTTAAAAAAAAAGCCTAATAAAAATTACAAAAATTTAATTTTATCAACACAAATAACAGTAACTGATGACTCATCTAAATCTATTTTAAAACTCATAAAATAACTTATCTAAATATATTTTTAAAAAAAATCAAAATCCCGCATAATGGCGCATAGCTTTACCTAGTTTTAATATAATTATAATTACACCAAGCAAAGTGAGCTACATAATTATAATTACAAACTGATTTTTATATAAATTGAAGTAAGCTAATGCAAACTGATTTTGATGCTTTGAAGGTGCTGAGTCCACTACGACTATATAGGTTGTGAATTTATTCGTGGGAAATCAAACCAAAAGTTTTTTTTTTTCTTATTTTTTGAATAAACAGAAAAGACATTTTAGCTAAAAATAATTACAATACTTTTGATATCTTTGATTAAAATTTATTTTTTAGATAATAAAATGTTAATGAATTTAGATTTAAATGAAATTCAATCGAGTTTTCAAAACTTAAATATGACAAATTTTAGGTTAATCTAAAATACATATCATTGCCAACATATTTTACACTTTAAAATGTTAGGTTAGTTTATTTTTAAAAAATAACTAATTTTTAGAAAATATTTTTCAAACAATACAATTTTTGTTGTTTGATTGTGATGATTGCGGATGATACCCATATAATGGTGACTCCATGTGATGGGTGAATTAATAAATTCATATTTGTAAGATTATAATAAATTTATTCTTTCGAAAAATAAAAAATATATTCTGTTAAAATAATTTTCTCTTTAATTTGAATTTTTTTTACTATTTATTTAACTGTTTAAATAGGAAACAAACAAGGTACGTGAGGGATAAGACAAACTCCTCCATAATTATAACTAACTAATTTTTCCGAGTAGCCCAAATATAAGAAAATGCAAAAAATATTTTATAAATAAATAATTTTCTGAAAACAAATGAAATCTAAATATTTGTTTGAAACAAATGAATTTCATAAAATTATATATGGAATTCATTTAGAAATTTATATTTTTGTGTTTGCAATGAAAAACTGAGCAATCCAACTTTTTATGACAAAACTACCATTCTCTATCTACAAAGTCAATTTTTCACTTTTTTTAATTATTTATTTTATCAAAATTTTTTATTTTAATATTTTTTAGTATTCTATTACCATTGACGAGAGAGATTGAAGTTAATTATCCATATATCACTAAATTGAATTTAATAATTTTATTAATATTATTTTTATATTATATCCCATGATATCAACTTAAATTGAATTAATAATATTTACTTAATATATTTTATCATCTATATATTTTATTTAATAAAAATATTAAAAAAAATCTATACTAACATAAACACAAAATATCAATTATTATTTATTATTTATCTTTTCGATGTATTTTAATAAAAATATAAAAAAAATTATATAACATAACACAAATATAATTATTATTTATTATTTATTTTTGTGAAATTACTTTATATTTCAATAATATTTTAGAAAATAAAAAGCTAATGAATTTTCAATTATAGATTATCTCATACATGATTATATGGAATTCAATTAAATAACATGTTTTAAATTAATGATACCAAATATGAATAATTCATTTATAAATGAATTTTATTATAATTCATTTACAAATAGATTCTATATTTTAAAATTCATTTATACTAAATGGAGTATAGATTTCAAATTAAATATATAAATCAAACACAATAATAACTTAATAAGGAACTTAAGTTTCTAATTTATCATTTTCGTTTTTTCCCCTATTCAAGCAACTGATAATGGTTGTACGGATTAATAACCTTATATGTTGGAGTAATTGGAACAGGGAAGTGGGCCAAAGGCTTTTTAAGGTCCACCTCCACATCGCCGAAGGACGTGGGCCCAAACAAAATCAGTTGGTAAAATATCTTATCTCTCGTCAATCGTACGATGGGCTTCAGTCTCCCTCCATAGCCCAGCTCGCATTGAATCAAATTAAAAATAATCGAGACATAAAACACCGAGATGTGGATCCTCACAGGTTAGTTGCTGTTTGCTGCTCCTCCCTCTCTGCTTGCACTTAACTGCCTTATCTTTTCTCTGCTTATAACCAACCCGTAAAAATTTCAACCGAAACATGAGAGAAGGGAAATTCAGTTTGACTTTCAAAAGCAAAGCGAACCTCAAAACGTCATCATACAGTCTCGTTGAAAGTAACGACCATAGCCCTCTATGGAAGACCGCGCATCTCTGCTGCTGTATCGATGGTGGTGGTGGTGGCTGTGATGGCAGTTTCCGTAAATTTGCCTCTGTTTCAATGGCAGAGAAGGTAGACAAATTTGAGTTTGCGCCGAGCTCGGCTCAGCTCTTGAAACATCCGTTGGCTGCACTTAACTATGTGCCGAGAGAAGCTGCGATTTTCGTTGCCGCAGCAATCTCTGGAGCTGCGGCCAAGACAGTTACGGCTCCCCTCGACCGTATCAAGCTCCTTATGCAGGTGTTGTTTTATTAAGCACCCTCAATTTTGGTTACGTTTCTATCTGTTACTTAAATGTAGCTTCGGTTTTGACGCTGTCGTTATAGAGTTTGGTGGCATGCTTGTCTTTTTCTGTCTCATGATAACTTCCAGTCTTCTTTCTTGTATTACTTGTTTACTGAGGAAATGAGGAAAATTTTGTATACCAAATGTAAAAATCTTAATATTTTGTAGAGATTCAATTTTTTTTCTGGTTTAATTGATTTTAAATTATTTGATGTGTTGATAGACTCATGGTGTGCGGGCTGGGCAAGAAAGTGCTAAGAAGGCAATTGGTTTCATTGAGGTAATTCAGAGTTCACCAAAGTGTTATCTGTCAAATTTTATGCTATGTTTGGATGGAAGAATTTAGAATGCGAGATTTAGACATTCTATAATTTAAAGGTTAGTCAATGCTTTAATTGATTATCTCCATATATGTAGTGAGAACGTACTAAATATGTATATCAAATCCATCAAATGGAATTTTCATTCACATTCTTGAACCTAACCTAATCTATGTATCTAGTTAATCAGGAGGAATCTGTGTATTGTGAATTTCATATCCGTCCATGTAAATGCATGGTTAGCATTTTTATGTGGTGTCTTGTTGTACAATGAACCGCAGGCCATAACATTGATAGGAAAAGAAGAAGGATTAAAAGGGTACTGGAAAGGAAACCTTCCTCAGGTCCTTTTCCAATTTTCACTTTCTTTCTATATTTGAGAATTTTCTTATTTCCCAAATAGAAGCAGTCAAGATTTGCTTTTTAATCTAGAATATCTGCTAAAAATTTCAGGTGATTCGGATCATACCTTATACTGCGGTCCAGCTCTTTACTTATGAGACTTACAAGGTGAGAGTGAAATGTCTTTAATCAAATTGGAGGACAATATTGTATGCATTTGGAAAGTTGACATTTTGCTGATGTGTTGGTTTTATAGAAACTGTTTACAGGAAAGGATGGTGAGCTCTCTGTTGTTGGAAGACTTGCCGCAGGTGCTTGTGCAGGCATGACATCCACTTTTGTAAGTTAGTAATGCAAATGCCCGAATTTTCCGTTCATGGATTGCCACCTCTTGTGCTTCAATTGATTTACCTTAAGGATAATTTGTTCAAGTTTAAGATGATGTGTGAATTCTGTCTGGTTTAAGAATTTACTTTGTGCATAGTCATCTCAATATATCCCTCTTTTTATCAGTTCAATCTCATACCAGTTTTACATGTAGTATATGCACTTTTGAATATTAGTTTTCTTTCTTTCTTATTTCTTAAACCTCCTTTATTCATCTAGGTGACATACCCTTTGGATGTTTTGAGATTGCGCTTAGCAGTTGAACCAGGATATCGGACTATGTCTGAGGTATGTTTGACGGCGTGAATTTTGATTATGATAGATGCTTCATTTTACAAATGTGGATTTTAATGGTTTATGCAGATGGCCTTCAACATGTTACGCGAGGAAGGAGTTGCATCCCTTTATTATGGTCTTGGGCCTTCTCTTATTGGCATTGCCCCATACATTGCTGTGAACTTTTGCATTTTTGACTTGTGAGTTCACTAATGCCTTGAGCATTTTATTGAAAGAGAAGACGATTGGTGTCTTATTGATCGTCTTTTGATGACAGAATTAAGAAGTCCTTGCCAGAGAAATATCAACAGAAGGCTCAATCATCTCTAGTCACAGCTGTGGTATCTGCCGCTGTTGCAACCCTCACATGCTATCCTTTAGACACAATTAGAAGACAAATGCAAATGAAGGGAACACCCTACAAGACTGTTTTGGATGCCTTTCCAGGTAATTGACATAAATATATGGAATATAGATGTGCGGCGAGTTCTGTCTTTTGTCAGATATTACTGTAAAGATTTCTACACGTAATGGCTCTTCTTTCGAAGTATATTGGCAAAATAAAAATTTATTGGTTTACAAGGAATTTACATGTTAGTAAACAAGCCTAATTATAAAGAGAAGGTGCCCATAAGGAGTTTAAGGATTGAACACAAATCAAAAGAATGCCAGAAAGGGATAAGGTATAGTGGTTAATATTGATATTTGGTATAATAAAAAGGCCATCAATCATGAAAGATTCAGCACATTGCTTTTTCAGTTTTTCCTGTTAATCAAAGTTTTAGCTTTATAAGAATTCAAACTATGGTCCAAACCACACCCCAGCGCTTTATCACTTGAGCTAATACTCTAGTTATGGCGTAGTTAAAGTGTATGATAAGCTCAGTTGCTTTCTGCTCAAATTGTTTAATAGAAAAAATGCACTAGGACAATGTCTGCAAAGCATGCTTCTGTGCATATAGTCTCTCAAGTTTCTGTATATAATGCAGTTTATAAAATCTCCACTTATCAACTCATTAACGAATTCCCCAGTTTATGGAACTGCACATTATCTCTTGCATTTTTCATGCAGCTCTATGCCTCTACCCCATTTTGACTTGTCCCTCTAGCATGATTTCCAGTATTTATTGATGCTACATAACTCAATAGATCGTGAAAGTTTCCTTGTGCAATTCTTTTTTTCTTTGGGTTAATTTTAGGGGGAGGTTAAATTTTGATTCTAATGGATTGTGAGTCTAATTTTATGATTCAGGGATTATCCAACGTGATGGAATTATTGGCCTGTATAGGGGTTTTTTGCCAAATGCATTGAAGAACCTACCAAACAGCAGGTGAGCAATCCTTCTCACTTTGATCGTTTGATGTCTCTGCATTTTGAGGATCCTTCAATATGATACCTTGTTTTGTTAGGAACCTATAAGCTTTAGCCTTACCCTTCAAATCGTTTATTTGGGAATATACCTTGTTTGGTTCTTCCTGCAGAAGACATACTTGATAATGTGATAGTGAGTACGGCCAACCAAGATTCTGGAACTGGAACCAAACTGTCAGTGCTGGCAGGTTCTCCAGTTAGCCAGTTCTGGCAGGCTCCAACCAGTTTCCAGCCTATTTTTTGAATTTTCTTTTTCAGGTTTAGAACTGGGACTGGGAGGTTCGCTCCCAGTACTTTCTGGTTCCTAGAATGGGATCAGAAATAGGTTCTCCTGGTTCTGTTCGCTGCCAGCAAGGCTTTTGTTCTGGGCCTATTATATCTGAGGGCCTGAGGCTAATAGAAAATGTTTGTTGTTTTTGTTTTTAATTTTCAGACATCTGGAAAACAAGGAATATTGCAAAATGGATGTAATTAGGCTGATAAATCTCTTTTATTTTCTTTTCCCTGCAGCATTAGGCTCACTACCTTTGACATGATGAAACGTCTAATATCAGTCGGTGAGCAAGAGTTTCAGAAAATTGTGGAGGAAAACCGTGAGAAACAAAGCCAGAATCCCAATATTTGAAACAATCCTGAAGTGAGTCATGTTTATGTTGTTGTCTACAATTATTCTGCCGCCCTATTTTTCTTTTGGGCGTCATGTCTCATTAGAAGTAGGTGGTTTTGTGTAGGAGTTTTCTGTTGTGAGTTCAGCTGCCAGTGAAATGCTATTATTCTTTTGTAAACATTCATTTATGCTAGTCAGGCTACCATTTCTTTTCATTTCTTTTCTTTTCCGTTTAAATATTTACAGTTAAACTATTTATAAACACGTGATAAACCTATTTTTGTTTCCCAAGTTGCAAAAATTGGTAACGATATAAATGTGACAGTAAGTTCTCCAACAATTCATAAACAGTGTCACAAATTCATCTAATTTTAATTAAACCAAATTGTTTCTTTCCGTCATTTCATCAAACGTGTAAACACATACAGAAGCACCAGCATTTTTCAAGCCCTTTTTAATAACGTTGCTAGCACCAACATATTGTCTTTTGACTGAAACAGTAATAAATGTGAGCAAGAGAAATGTTCTTTTTACCTTCTCAATAACATAGCTAGCACCAACATATTTTGTCTTTTGACTGAAACAGTAAACGTGAGTAAGAGAGAAATGTTTTTTTTTTTTTAAGTTTTGGAGGATATTGAGATTTTTCATCTTTCTTAGCCCGCTACTGGCCATTTTGTTTTACGTGCTCTCTTTTTATTTTGACATGCAGTTGATGCATAAAAGGTGGTTTGTTGTTAATTTCATTTCTTGAATTGACGGAATTTTTTGTCCGTGTCAGGTCTAACTTGCCGTTGCGGTCGTCTCTGCCGTAGCCATACCATCACCATAGTAGTAAAATAAATAAAAGAAACCACCAAGTTCACCCTTCATCACAGAACCAACGAACTGACTCGGGATTGAGCTGCAAGAAAGAAAGAATCAGAGTACGAACCTACATGAAAGAGAGCCGTAATAGACGATTTTAAAATTGATTAAAAAAGCCAGAAAAAGAAAAGAAATTAAGATTCCGTTTGTTTCTATAGAATAATTTACAGAAAAATAACTAAAAATATTTCCAAATAATTTATTTTCCGTTGTTTGATTGTAATTTTGAAAATTAGTTAAAAATATTAAAATTTTTATCTTACAAGACCATAAAAATATTAATAATAATAGAAATTTTATAATAATTTACAGAAAAAATACTAAAAATATTTTCCAAAATAAATATAATTTTCGTCGTGAATGTGATTGTTAATTTGAAATATAGTTAAATATTAAAATTTTATCTTACAAGACCATAAAAAAATATTAATAAATAATAGAAATTTATAATTTAAAAATTTTATTGTTAGATATGAAAAGAATGTAAAAAAAAATTAAATTATGAAAAGCTCGCCAAGATGACCGTGATTAGCAAAGCGGTCGGTGGCGCAGGTGGTGGGTAGAAGTGGATGGTAAAAACAAATTTTATAATTTAAAAATTTTATTGTTAGATATGAAAAGAATGTAAAAAAAATTAAATTATGAAAGCCGCCGGTGATAGCGCGGTCGGTGGCCGGTGGTGGTGGTGGATGGTAAACGGTGATTAATGGTAGTAATTATGATAATTAATAAATTAAAAAATATGGATTTATAAGGTTTGTATATCCGGAAATGTTTTACTCTCTCGAAAATGAAAAATTGTTTTCCTTAAAAAATGACTTAATTTTCCTTTGACCAAAAAAATATTTTATATTGATTTATTTTTTCTGAGAGCTCAAAATAACGAAAAATTGTAAAAAAATATTTTTCTATAAATTATTTTATGAAACAAATGAAGCCTAAAAGAAATAAAAGTGAAGTTCAAAACAATTGATATCCAAGAAAGTTTAAAAAATGAGAGACAGATCTAGCATGAAGGAAGAAGAAGAGGAAAGAGATGGGACTCTAACAAATGCACTGCTTCGTGGAGTGGGTATCCAATGAATATTAATTTTCATTGACCGATATATTTACAAAATCCAATCTGAATCCGCTCGATGATCATCTCTAAAATGAGGAGAAGGGAGACAAATAAATAACGTAAGAGATTTGAGAATAACAGAGAAAATACTCGTTAATGGCTTAATACTATTTACTGCAATTGACAAAACTTCTTTTGATTACTGGTATAAAGCTAGCAAAATTTCTAAATTTATGAGCATATGATAAATCTCTCATCAAATTTATCCTCCACTAAACCAAATTTGCAAGTTGAATATCATATTTATATATGTACTCTTAGAAAATACATAAATTTATTTTTGTATTTTTATAAAAAAATTTATGATACCTTTAACTTTTACTTTGAGCATTAAATACTTTAATTTTATAAAATTGAATACGTTATATATTTTATTTCATCAATTAAACACATTAATTTATATAATTAAATTAATTAAACACTTAGATAATTAAAAAAATATAAAAATTATTATTATAAAAATTCTATTAACCACTTGTCAAATCAATATTTTATATATAAAATATAAACATTTTGATTTTTTTTTTTAAATAAATGTGAGATTGTTACAAAAACTGAAGTTCGAAGTGCCAAAAATTTATTTTAAAATTTAAGATAACACAAATTTTATTTTTGAAAAATTTAGGGGTTAAATTATGTAACCTATCTATTATATATTTCGCATGCAATTCACGTGCACTCTTTATCAAATTAAACTTATATATGGACTAAGTTGTTAAATATTTAGAAATTAAAATTTCAACTAAAACACAAACTTTTATAAAATAGTAACTAGTACATATTTAAATTTAAATCTATTTAAAATAATATTATTTTTATTTTTTAAAGAAACAAAATTTAAAGGTCAAAATATATGGATTCATTCACGTATTTAAAGGAAAAAATTTATAGTATTCTAAATTTAGCAATGCATCAAATTTTGGTAGGCCAAATGCATAACTTTTCCTCTGAAATTTATACAAATTGTCATTTGTACCCTTTATCTATGCGAGGGATTACTTATCACTTTAACTCGTTTTTTTGTGTTTTTTTATTCTTGAGCAAATTGAAACTTGTGTTTGAATTATACTCACGTTGACGTGTCGTGCCGTAAGCAATTGAAATGTCATTATCAGAGACACTTCGTCGGTTTCCACATTTTCAAGAACTAATGAATAGAGAAAAACAAATTTTTAATTGAATAAGTTGGAAGATTTTAACGCCTCTTACAACAAAACCTCTGCAATTGAGAAGAAAATTAAAAAAAAAAAAAGAGAGAGAGAGAGAGATAACTCACAGCCCAATAACAATCATTGCTGATATTATAGCCACCAGTATCTCACTTAAGGTTATCCAAATGGTTTCTCTTTCGTGTTCTCTTCGTTGCCAATATCATATCTGAGTTGAGTTTGAGGTCTCTTCATCAAGATGCCTTCTCATTTCCCATGCGCCACTATTTCATTCTCACTTTCATCAATCTCTGCAATCACAACAACCCAGATGGAAGATCATTTTTTTTTTAAATAGAATTAAAAGAAAGAAAAATCTATTTTAAAAAAAAAAAAACATTAACCGCAAAACAAAGAATCTCAAGATAAGGAGAAACACAATGGTGGGTGAAGAAGATGTGCAGAGAAAGAGAGACAAAACAAAACCAAGAAGAAAATCAACGGTGGGCTTGATCTAAACTACACAATGGTGTTTGGTTTGGTCTGATTTTCTTTGTTTACTCAATGCTTAATGCTCTGGTTCAGCCTGTTTACGAGAAAAGAAGACAATAAGACGGATGGAGAGTGAATATGCCCTTGGTTTAAGCAAATGGGGTTCAATACGACGCCGACGCCATCTTTTACACGTAGGATAAAAACATTACTGTTCACGCGCGATTTCCTCCATGCTCCGCTGATCCAGTATGGCAAAGGGTAAAAAAGCTACTATAAAAAGAATGAATTAAGGTTGAAAAGTTAAGAGATGGAAATGACAATTTAAGGAAAGTTCAGAGTAAAAATTATACATTTAGCCAATTTTGGCGACGTGTACATTTCTTCACACAATCAATAATAATATTGATTTTTTTGAATAAATTAAAATATTAATTTAAAATATGGTTGATATAATTTTTTTCACTGTAATAATTTTTTGTTTTTAACTATCTAATTATTGTAGTTTTAGTGGTTAGAGTGTTTTAATGAAATGATTTTATATACAAAATAAAATGATTAATATTCTCACTAGTTGTATACTTCATGGATATTCCTATTAGGATAATCCATCATAAAATAAAGAAGCGATGGACAGTAAGGCAACTAAGCGCATTCTCTTTTAACGTCTTCTACTTAGTTACAGAGACTAACGCGACATTTTGCAAGAGATGGCTTACTCTCTCCAGTTCTCGTTCGCTGCACCAGCTCTCGAACCTTACATTAGAACCAAAGCTCGCCGTTTTCAAATTCTCTGTTGTTCAGTAGAGTCCAGAGTTCAAAAGGGAGAAGATGACGATGAGGCCAGCAATTGGAGGTAACCGCTTCATCATGCCTAACTTTACATTTCACGTTCACATGTCGTTTGCTGAGTAAATGCGTGGAAGTACTCTATTAAGGAATTTATTAGAGCCAAATTGAACTATTAGGTTGTGCAGTGTAATGGATTCTGTACTCTTGGTTCTGATACCGGCAAAGAGTCTGGAATTGCAATTTGAATTGTATGTTGTTCTTATACTTAGCAGCTCAAAAGAGTATATACTGATTTTTTTGCTTGTACAGGGGTCATTGCAAATCGAATGTGATTTTGGTGGAGAGATATAGCAATGGAACTGCTAGAAGGTTATTACTATTACTGTATAATCTCTCTTTTATCTTCGGGTTTTGCTTTTATTGTATTTATTGATTTATTTTTATCTAACTTTTCTTAATTGTTTTGTGGAAATTTTTAATTTTACTGCTCTTTTATTCAAATAATTAGTTAAAGATTAAGAACAAGATTAGGTTACATTAAAATAGGTTTCTGGTATTAATTAAAACAGGGATGTCTTTTCTTATCTCTCTTTTGTGTAATAATTTTGCGATTGGATTGGGAGGACTTAAAAAAATGATAAGATTTCAATTTATTAGCTTCATTGGGTTTCTAGCACTTAAGTTTTATTTGTTGACTAGATTCATCAATGAGAAATGTAAAAATGTTTGCATGATTAGACAATGTTTTACATTCACTGTTCACATAAGAGTTGCAGATTGTATGTGGCCTTTTCTCTAGGCTTTTAGTGATGATTAAGTATGTATAGAATAATTGCTTACTATTGAAACATGCCAAAATTTACACTTGAATAGTAAATGTGATGAAAATGAGGATGAATTTGAAATATGTGCAAAGACAAACTCACTAATCTAACTTGTGGGAGAATAATGTTTTCTTTCCCCTCCTTAGCAAGTCAAAATCTTTTTTTCCTTGTTGCAGGAGAAAAATGTTTTTCTTTTCTTGATGGATGGATGGATTCATTGAGTAATAATTCATGATGTATTGCTTTGAAACAAATTGTGTTATTTGTATCTTTTTTCTTTGCATATGAGTCGTTTCTCTTGAATCTTTGATTGACAAACAGATACATGTTGGATGATGACTTGCAATTAAAAAGTTTTCTTGAGGAACATGGTGCCAAAAATAGCAGGTCCCAAGAATCACATTCGTCTGGCACAAAATTATTATGGCTTCCATATATTGTCAAAGATTTTATTCTACCTGCAGGCTTCCCAGGTAACTAGTGTCTGTTTCATTTTTTTTTCATGTTTTTTCTTTTTCTTTTTGGCTCTATTAATTTATTTGTCATCCTATTTCTTTTAAATAATTTCCCAACACATTCTTGTTCCAGATATTTGAAATTTTTTGGCCATGCCATGTGTCTATTTACTACATCAAAAGAAAATTTCTTACAATTATTTTGTTTTCCATTTGTATTCGTTGTATGTCTCAGAGTTCAACCTGTGGTTTCATATTTCCTAGAACTAACTTTTTTCTTACCCTTCTTCCCTCTAAATGCAGGATCAGTTTCAGATGACTACTTGCAGTACATGTTATTACAGTTCCCTACCAATGTTACTGGGTGGATCTGTCACACGTTAGTCACATCAAGTCTTCTCAAGGCATGTCAATCTAACTCAGGCCGTTAATTTTCCTTGGGTATGTTTTCTAGGCATAAGACTTCTTAACTAGTTTCATTTTGCTAGAATTTGCAACCTATGTTATGGTTCATAGAATTGCAATATGATACTTAATGAAGTTTTTATTAAAATTCTATCTCCTTATCTCAAATACATTTTTAATTATGAAAAAATGCACAATTATACTCATTTCAATTTCTATGCACCACAATTTAGTACATACAGGCTGAATAATTATGACAATATACATACAGGCTGTTGGTGTTGGCTCTTTCACAGGTACTACAGCTGCTGCTTCTGCTGCTGCCATCAGGTGAATCTTTGTCTTGGTTGGCTTATTGTATATTGGATATATCAAATTATACTCTATTTGTAAAGTTTATGCAATTAGCATTTTTTTGGACTAAGTCATAGGTTTTGTGATTGTTTCTGCAGATGGGTGTCAAAGGATGGCATCGGAGCTCTAGGACGTTTATTCATTGGTATTATTGTTTTCTTTTATAAAAAAATTATATACCAAAAACGGAAGTTTAGTGCCAAATTCTTTCAACTTATCCAGGTGGACGGTTTGGAAATCTTTTTGATGATGATCCAAAACAATGGCGCATGTATGCAGACTTCATTGGCAGTGCAGGAAGGTCTGTGGTTTAAACTATTTGTAGGAATTATAAATAAAATGAAATGGAAAATCTCATATTTAAACTCCTAAATTTCCAGCTAGACTATTTAGATCTCCAACTTAAATTGTGTTTACTGAGCCAGTGTACTTTGTATTTGAGACTATAAAGTCAAAGTTTCACATCCATTAAACACAGACATACATGCTCTTGAAGGAATCTGATGTTCTTGCTAATAATCCTTGAGTGCTGGGAATGTGCATTATTCAGTCGAAACCACCAATCTGAACTGAAACAAACCAAACCAATTTTGTTAATTTTGTTTGGTTAAGCCCTTAAGACAGTTTTTTGCTCGATTTGGAAAAACGAAATTAGTTTACTGTTTTGGTTTTCAACTTGAGGATACCAAATCAAATTTGAATTGATTGGTATGCATATATATAGATGCTGTATTATTTGATGCACCACATCTGTATTCTGTACAAGAATATAATGCTAGATTGCAACTCCTTGTTCCTCCTTGGGGAAAAAAAACTAAGAGGGTTTAAGAACGTGTTATAAGGTACAGGGCTTGATAATCAAAATTTGAAAAATTAACAAACTCGAAGTGTTGGCTTTTCCATATTAAATCTGAAAATAGGACTATTTATTCCATCATTTACAGCATCTTTGATCTAACCACCCAAGTGTATCCTGGCTACTTCCTACCATTGGCTTCCCTTGGAAATCTTACAAAGGTATTCTTTTCTAAAGCTCTTTATATATACTGCACATGATTCATCATTGTTTAAATTGTTCCACATCACATAATCATATGCTGTTTGTATATGGTTCCCACATTGTTTCCCAGCCACTTCTGCTTTCTTTTAATAGGACAAAGATCTCAAACAAAAAACAAAGCAGGATGTGTCAAGGGTGAGCATAAATGTAACTTCAGTGCATGGTGAACATGTAAATTACATTTCATACTGTGAAATATCATGTTCCAATTTTGGATTTTGATCGTTAATCCCAAAGATAGATTGTTCATGTTTTTGCTGAATTAGAAAAAATGTCATTGTCGCTCAAAAAAATAAAAAGTTGCAGGATTTTACAAGGAATGTAGGTACTAGGAGAATAACAGGGGACCAGCGAGTGAGTTCTGTTTTCTGAAATCAATCAATTCAAGGATTTAATTTAGCTGTAAAATGCTTTAAAGTTATGGTCTGTGTGTACTATTGACACATATATAGATGAACAGTTTATTTGTGTGGGAGTAAACTAAGATAATAGGAAGAATCATATATTATTGTTTTCCTTTATTCAATTACTGTCTTCAGCTCTTGAAAATCATACTAATTTGAGTCACTTTGTATAATTTCTTCATAAGATATATCATTGATGCAGAATTTTTAAGAACTCAATGATTATACATCCATACAACATGTCCATGTCTGTGCAACATAGCGTTCAGTTGATTAATTGGCGACATATAATCAATAGAAGTAGCTCTATCTGTTTTGTCTACATTTTCTGTGCTTTCCATTTTTGTTTATGTAGCGATGAAAGTCACTGATTTAATATGCTCAAGAGCTGACTTGATTTGTTGGAGATTGGCATTCAAACAGGCTGTAGCAAGAGGATTAAAAGATCCCTCATTCCGTGTAATTCAGAACCATTTTTCAATCTCAGGAAATCTAGGAGAGGTAGCTGCAAAGGTGTGTTGCATTTTATGTTCTTTGTTGATTAATGGGTTTGTCACATCTCCACAATTTTATAATGCTTTGTGTTTCCAGTCATTGCATAAACTGATAATTTTGCCTTGATCATCAGAAATGTTGGGCAAAACCTATATACTTTTCTACAATTGTAGTGGTAATGTGGCTATTTTGTTGTCATTATTGTAGTTTCAAAAGCATTTATCTCATTTTTCTTGTTGTGTCAATAATTTCTTCCCTGTTACAAATTATCGGGCAACAGATGTGGTCAGACTTCTCCAGTCTTGTTAATTTTCAACCATTTCTATCTCGGGATTCATGATTCATGAAACATGTTTGAAATGTTTTTGAGAAAATGATTTTTCTGTTGTCATCAATTAAACTATTTCATCCTGCTAGATGAAACAGTGTGGTTAACACTATAGCGCACCCACAACATTTTCATGGATGCAAATCAATGAATTCTGGGGGGGAAGGATCACTTGCCAAAACAAAATGATAGTCTTAGATGAAGTGGTATTGCTCCAACTTAGTTTGAACCCATTTTAGAAAAATTTAATAGCATGCTACTGAGTATGGAAGAAAGACAAGCCAGGAAGAATCATACATTAGCATCAATAATACTGTGTTTTATAATGCTGAAAGTTGAATAATGATAGATCTTTCAGTAGTGGTAAAGAACTGCCTCACCTTTGTGCTGAAATTTTTAGCTAATAAGAAAGGGAGCACCTGAGATTTGAACTTTGGACCATTTGGTCGAAGCAATTCAGCTATCTTGTTGAAGAACACTACACCGAAAATCTTCAAACTTGCTGGTGATGGTCCAAAACAATGACTAAAATTTTATTGTGGATTGAAGATATCAATTTTAACTGCAAAGTTCAGGTGCAATCTGCTTTGTTGTGGGAAAAACAAACTCTCATGGTTTGAAGTACTTGCTTGACTTATGAAGTTATGATATCGTGTGATGCTTCATAGGTCATTTTTGTACACTAAATATTAATCTACTCATTGGCTTAAACTCAAATATTATTTTTTGGAGGCATTTTTGTCAGAATAAGTGTTAAGCCTTATCTCAATAATTGAATGGAAATAACAGAGAAAAATCTTGATGTTTAAAAGAAGTTTTCATTTTGTCGTCCAAAGTTGCTGCCTTTCCATTGGATGAATGCATATAGGGAAGAAAAAAGAAGGCATAGGTTGTTACTTTAACTAATATTCTTTTGTTGAATGTATGATGTATAAGCTTTTCTAATAAAAGAATGCTTACTTGATAATTTGTTCATCAGGAAGAAGTTTGGGAAGTAGTTGCTCAGTTGCTTGGCCTTGGTTTTGGCATATTGATCCTGGTATATTTTTCTAGTTTCTTGATGTTTCTCCTTATACTCTTGAATATTATTATTTATTTAACAAACAGCACTTTTTATGCATTAAATTTTAGAATTATAAGTGCAGGATACACCTGGCCTCGTAAAATCTTTTCCATTGTTGGCATCAACATGGATGAGCATGCGGCTCCTGCACCTTTGGTTACGTTATTTATCACTTTCAGTTCTACAGTTTGACACAGTAAGAATGTTGTACTGTCATCTCCTTTTTCCTTGAGTTGGACATCCTCTTGTCAGAGGATAGATGCATTCATATTCTTAATGAAGTGTGATGAAACTTAATTAATGTAAGGAGAAAAAAACAGTGGTGATGGTGGTGGTCGCTGGATTTGAAAGACATGTTTATAGTTGACCATTAATGGCATTTCATTCTACTGAACCTTTTACACAGATAAATCTCAAGCGGGCTCGTTTACTGGTGAAATCACATATTTTACACAATTTTGTTTTAGGTAACTCCATATTTTACGAGTCTCTTTTTCATATAAGCCATCTCATTTTACAGTATGCGGCATGATATATTTGTTTCAGGATGTGTTGATTGTAATCGAGAAGAAAATATTTTATCGTGGGAAACTTTCATGACGCCACGGATTACTTTTGGTGTACCCTTAGAGGAGATGGTCGGCAGCGGCAGATCTGTTACCAAGGTGTATTTTCATTTACAGCAAATATTTAGCAGCTTAAAATATTACATTTATTTGCGTACCTTAATAAGGGTAGATGGACTTGAGCCACTCTCCTATTATTATTTTTTAGGAAAAGACTTGACTATATCCAGAGTACTTTCTCCACAAGTAAATGAGATGGGTTCCATTCATATAGTGGACCCATAGTAATTGAAGGCACAACGGGCACTAGGGCTCAAAGGGCTGCTGGAACCTTGGCGCTAGCCTTTGGGTGAAGGCGTGCCCAAGTGCGGGGAGGTGCAAAAATGAAATAAAATAAGGTAAAACACATAAATTTGAATATTATATTTTATCAGGAAAAAATCAGAAATAAATGGGAAAACAAGGCCTCGATGTATCATACCTAGAACTAAGTGAGAGGGGACGATTATTGCATCAATAGGAGTTCCTATCTATAGGGTGCGCTTTCAAACTTTGGTTTGCCTACCTCTGTAGTTACAAAGAGAGGGGCTTTGAAGCCATAATTCAAGCTAAAAGAAACTGGCTGTAACAGCTTAAGTTTCAAGACAATTTCATTCCTTCATAATCGCTGTTTCGTCGGGCGGTGGCTTATTTCTAACACCCCCTTACCAAAGGCGACCAGCTTTCTTGTTGTTGCGTTATGCTGCCATTTTTCCAATATCATTGGATAGCATGGCCTGGGACTCAGGTAACTCAAGTGGTAGAGCCAATAAAACACTCACAAATCAGAAAGAAAATCGTCAGCATATATATTTTAAGATATTGGAATTTAGATAGAGGGGAGTAGAATCAAGAACAACAGCAACAACCAAGCCTTAGCCCAAACTAGTTGAATCAAGAACATGGGAGAAAAAAAGGAAGAAAATAGAAGAGAAATTGAGAGAGACGTATCTGAATGGCTGCTAGCTGGAGGCTGAATGAAAAGAGGTGAGCTCTAGATGAAGTCGTCATGGATGAATCACAGATTACATCATTGGTTTCATATTGCAATCTATTTATTTTATGTAAACAGATGCTAGATAGACAATTTTATATTGAAAGAAAAACCCTGCATGACTTGGTTATATATATAAAAAGGTGCATGCTTTTACCCAGAGGTGCTTGCCTGAGTGAGGTTGCCTGCCTGAGGACATTTGAGGCGCAAGCCCTTGAGCCATAAGGCACACCTTTAATAACTCCAATCGAGGTAAAACACCCATTAATCACAAATCTAAATTAACAATGTTTAGAAAAGTCATCAAGTCATATTTTTCAATAGATTGCTTCCTCAAAAGTAAAGTTACTTTATGAAGCTATTAGTGCAATTCTTCTGCTTATGTTGCCAGGTCCTTTTACCATTTAAGTTGCACTTGTTTGCGCTGTTGTCCTTCTGAAGTGTCAAGGCATCAATTAGGTCCTCGTTTTGATCATCTGGGTCAAAGTCCTGAAGAAATGAGCTTCATATTTTAGAAGTTGACTACACAATTATAAATAATAAGGACTTCATCAACTTGTTTTGGTACTTTTGAATTGAAATAAGCCATAAAATACAAGGTAGCTGTCCCCTTCCCATAAACCTCCCTGTTCCTTCATCTAGGATCTGAACCTGAGACCTTGTGATGGGAAAGAAATCTTTATCAAGTAAGAATGTTTAGTAAACTACATATTTATTATGGTACGTCAGATGCTCAAGTTTGATTTATACAAGTATCCTCATCTTTTTTGTTTCTTTGTTCTTTTTGGAACAGGTGAAGACACTTTTAAAACTATATGCAAAGGAAAAATATTTTCTTATGGTAAACCAACAAAGAAGGGACTTTGAGGTGTTTGTGTCATTCAAGGTGCTCAAATATAGGAAATAATTTGGAATGATACAAGTGAATAATGTTTAATTAAATATTTTTTCGACTTGATCAAACTTAAGATTCCACTGCAGGTTGGAGCTACTAGTATGTCGGTCTTACGGAGTGTGTGGCAGACTTATTGGCTGTATGAGAACTGGAAAAGCTCTGTTAATGTATTTGATCAGCTTGCACAAAGTCTACTAGAGATGGAAAGTAGGTTTGAAGATTTTATCCAGAAGTTGGATGTAGCAGGATGGAAGAGGCATCAAATAAATCTGAAAGTCCCAAGAGATATCTCCATTGAACTGGATGCTTTTTAATTTTCGAATATCGGTAATCCAAGTATCATTAACATGTTCAACAGCAAAAACGAAAACCCTTTGGCTGTAGTTCCATTTATTGGTCAAATCTTCGAAGAAGGTCCAGCTTCATGCGTGTCGTCCACCCTGACACAAAAAAAAAAAAAAAAAAAAAAAAAAAAAAAAAAAAACCAAGAGATATCTCCATTGAACTGGATGCTTTTTAATTTTCAATATCGGTAAATCCAAAAGATTCATTAACATGTTTTCCAACAGGCAAAAAAACGGAAAACCCTTTGGCTGTACGTTCCATTTTATTGGTCCAAATCTTCGAAAGAACCGGTCGCAGCTTCATGCGTGTCGTCCACCCTGACACAAAAAAAAAAAAACAAAAAAAAAAAAAAAAAAAAAAAAGAGCAAAAGGCTGAGCTCCATGTTTTTGCTAAAGAAGTTATGTTTAAAAAAAAAAAAAAAAAAAAAAAAAAAAAAAAAAAAAAGAGAAGAGGCTGAGCTCCATGTTTTGCTAGAAGTTATGTTTCCAGTTGACTGGAATGCCTCAACTGTCACGGCAGACTCGTAAGCTGCTCAAAGATAAGTCTTTGGTCTAACCTCCTTTTTCAAATTGGAATTTGCATTTTGATGCGAGTTGATGTTTCTTTCATAGTTAAAATTTTGTAGCCATTTTTGCAATTTGAATACAAGTGGAATTAATAGATGCATTTAAGTCATCTTCATTCATGCCTATAATGGGAATCAATATTTCTTGTTTATTTTATTACAATTAAGACAAAAAAAATTGTGAAAGAAAAACTGTCATATTTTCATAGGATTTTAGCTATTTTTTAAATAAAAATGTCACATGGAAAGTTTACCAATCACAAATTTAGATTAATTTTTTTAAAAGACAAATGTAGATTAATTGAGACATTAATTCTTTTTTTTTTTTTCTTTAAATGGTTTTTTTCGTTGCTTTCATTTGTAAGAAATGCAACTAGAGTTTGGATTTCCTTTGTCTCTTCTAATGGCTTTTCATATGTAAGAAATGCAAGTTCCGTTTTTTTTTTTTTAATATATATAGGAAATTTTGAGAGATAATTAGCTCTAATATGTCATAAATGTTTGATCACACTAGATTGTTACTCAAATCCAAAAGTCTGCCGTCCAAAACTTACTAACGTAATAGTTAAATTTTATAAATGGATCCCACATTTGCCTAATCAATGTTGATTACGCAAATGATAAAGAAAAAAAAAAATGAAGTTTGACCACTTTCACAATTTTTAGCTAATTGTTTTAATTTTATCAAATGATACCATGAATTCACCTTGGAGATGTTTATGTATATCAATTAAATAAAGTGAATTCTAATATACAAACATTTCAATTTTATATATCCTTTTATTTGGCTTCTTGATTTTTATGGCAAATTTTAATGTCTCGTTTTCTTTTGTTTATTTTTGAGCTTTTCAGTCTAATTCAAGTAGTAAATAAATATCAAAGGGTCAATACTAGTTTGATATGGAAGTTTTTTTTTTTCTTTTGTTTTTTTGAATTATTTTAATTAAACTGCTAACTCTATTTTTAGTTAGCAATTACAGAGTTTTTATTAAATAAGCATACTTTATCTTTTTTGAAAAATTAATATAAAGGAGTTTTGGTGGTTTTTGAAAATTAATATAATTACTTTTGATTTAATAGCTTTTTAGCAAAATCAACTCATACCGACTAAGTAGTGCTGTGAGTAAGCAGTAAGCTTTAACGTCCAAATCAATAAGTTTTTGACGGACTAGCGACGGAAGCCACAAATAGTTAAAAACAATTATAAAATTTAAAAAATTGACTAAAAATATAAAATTGGCAAAATCTAAACTTTTTGATATTATTTGGCCTTTATTATTTACTTACTCTGCCTAAGCTTTATAAAGAATAGTAGATGAATCTATAAAATTAAAAGAATTAATCCAAAATTTTATTTTATTATAACATACCAAATAAATTATATATATATATATTTATTATTTTTTGAGAATGAAATAAATAAAATTGTATTTAGAACTTTACAATAAGACGAAAAGTTTTTCTTCGGAGGCTTTCCTGACGTGCATGTAGGAATAGTTCGTTGGGCCTTAAGCGGGGCCCATTTCATTTACCAATAGGAAAACGTCGCGCTTCTAAACGTGGGACCCGCATTAACGGTTGGATCAAATCATGCATGGTCGCCACGCGTCACTAGATGCTATATCAGACGTTACTGGTATACACGAAACACTAAAATACAGCAAAATTTTAACGTCACCATTAGAAGCACCAATTTTCTAATACAACCTTGCTTGATAAAGAAACTGTCTCTAAAATAGACTCTACAGTGAGACAAGAACCATCACTGACATGTTACGAGCAAAAAATATCCTGAAGCCGGTAGCCGGTAGCTTTATAGATTTCGAGGAAAAGTTAAGGGTAGTTTAGTAAGTTAATATAATTCTCAACCTCTCTCCATCCTTCTTCTAAAAATTATTGAGTAAATAAAAACAATAAGATAAAAATAAACTCAACCGACGAGAGATATCTATTACGTGTTTTCCAAGCGAAATACTAAAATTGTAAAGCTCACACTTCCTGCTCTCTGCTCTGCTTCTCTCTCTGTGAATTGTGGTTTTTGTTCTTTTTTTTTTTTTTTTAATTTAAGGACTGTTTGGTTATGAGCTTCTCCTCTTTTTTTTCCATGGTGTTTGTCGGGTTGAGGAGTCGTTGAATGGGCGGTGGTGAGTTTTGAAAGAGTTGTTTTGTTCTGTTTGGTTTGGGGGTGGAGTAGGAGAGGAAAACAGTGAAAAATGCGGAAATCGTTTAAGGATTCTCTTAAGGCTCTTGAAGCCGATATTCAATTTGCCAATACACTGTAATTCTTCTATTTTTGTCTCTATTTATTTATGTTTTATTTTTTTCTTTTGTACTTGTTAAGTTATTTGTTTCTGTGTATTAATCAATCTTAAATTTCCAATTTTTAGTAAACCCTGAGAAATTTGAGTTATAATTTAGATTTTCATGAGCGATCAACTTTGTTTTGTGGGTTTATTTTGGTTGATTTCTTAGCTGATGTTTTTTTTTTTTTTTTTTTTTTTTTTTATTTTGGTTGAATTTTTTAGCTGATGTTTTTTTTTTTTTTTTTTTTTTCTTAATATGAATATGACTTCTGGATAAGATACTGTAGACTAATTTTATAATTTGGATGATTCTTGGGTAAGCCCTGAAATTCACTAATCAAGTAACTTGCTCACGTGCTTTTGCGTATACAGTAATTAAACACTGTAAATCACACGTAAAAGGGAAAGTTTTTTTTTTTTTTTTTTTTTTCTTAATATGAATATGACCTTCTGGATAAGATACTGTAGATATTTTATAATTTGGATGATTCTGGGTAAGCCTGAATTCACTAATCAGTAACTTGCTCACCTGCTTTTGCGTATACAGTAATTAACACTGTAAATCACACGTAAAAGGGAAAGTAGTGGGTTTTGATATTTTTGAAGGCCAGATGTAATTGGAAGTATCAGGTGTGCCTGCAGTTTTTATTTCTAACGGGGGCATTTACCTAACTTGTGCCCCTTTAGTGGATAAAAAAGCTTTAATCTTTATGGAACCTTTATCTTTTTAGATATTGAAGATTTTGAAGTTTAATTCTGGTGTTTTGTTGAGCAAGAATTTGGATTTGCTTTTTACACGTGTGATCTATTATATTTGCAACTTACCCAAAATGAAGAAATATATTGATGTTGCTGTTAAGGTGATAAGCAAATATAAAACCACAGAATGAATGGAAAAACGGACAGAGGTCAAGCACATGGTTTGTTTTGTTGGCTGTCCTATGAAATAATATATGATTACCACTTAATTGGACCAGATTAATTATTCCATTGTGGTCTTGCTTTCTTGAAATTGGGAGTTCGAATTATGCATTATCTCTGTTTAGTATATTAAGCTTCTTTCTCATGCTGCCAACTAAGGAAAGTTGGTCTGTTGTTTTTGACATTCTTATGGCTCTGATTTTTGTTTTTTGTATTTTCCGCTTTACAGTTTTGTTCCTCGGAGAGAAAGAAAGGGTTTGCTTTTTGCATGGACTTGTGCATTAATATAGGAAAATTGATTGTGACTTACGTTCAGATTATTGTGTTTCATTGGTAAACGTTTGTTTGTGATGCAGTGCTTCTGATTATCCTAGGGAATTTGACGGTGCCTACCTTCAAATGAGATTGTCTTACAGTCCTGCTGCTCAGTTTTTCCTCTTTCTTGTTCAGTGGACTGATTGCCACCTTGCTGGTGCCTTGGGACTGCTTAGGATTCTCATATACAAGGTGATTTGCATTTTGTGCGATGACTAATGTGATGTTATGTTTTGGAGAATTGAAATCAGTATTTGATTGTTAAAATCCCCTCTGCCTGTGTTGATAAGATGCTAACTTTTCTTAAATGTCAAGGGTGTAATAATATGATGTTGTATCACAGGCTTATGAGGATGGAAAGACAACCATGTCTATTCATGAAAGAAAAGCTAGTATAAGAGAGTTTTATGGTGAGTATATGTATGGCGGTTGATGGAATGTTTTGAAACAATGCAGTTTATTGTATAGTGTATTTGTCTTGTATTCTTATTTTCTTGTAGGACTAGTCAAGCTTATCTGATTTCACCCATTTTGGATATTTATTAACAGGGGTGATATTTCCTTCTTTATTGCAACTTCAAAGGGGAATAAATGATGTAGAAGAGAGGAAACAGAAAGAGATTTGCGCTAAGTACAAAAAGAAAGATGAAATGGACAGAGGAAAGTTGTCTGAAATTGATCTAGAGAGGGAAGAAGAATGTGGAATTTGTATGGAAATGAACACCAAGGTTGTATTGCCCAAATGCAGTCATTCCATGTGTATGAAGTGCTATCGGAATTGGTGAGTTAACTATTTCACAATATGTTTTTATCTGTGAATGTGGCATCATGTCTGATTGTTTTTGGTATAATTTTGGGATTGCTGAGGGGGCTACAACCTGTCATTCCCAAATTGTAGTCACAATCAGGGAATTATGTTAACTTGCATGATTATAGAATTCTACTGCCTGTTTCTTCAATGTAGCTGCAGTGGCTATATCTTTCAGTCTCAGTGCTCAGTGCATGCTTTATGTTGAAGTTTATTGCATACAAGTTAATTGATGTTTTGTGTATTTTGTTGTTGCTTCCACCATTGTCTAAAAAAGGCATCTCCTCCTTATTTAAAAGCTCTTCCCACCCCCACCCCCCTTCCCAGAATAGTGCCTCTGCTTGAGTTTTCAAATTGCAGGAGAATCATGGCAAATGTCAACTCTCTAGTAATAAGATTTGCCTATTTGGCACTAATGTCAACTTTCATTAATTATGGAGAAATTCATCAAAAATGATATGCAGTGACAACTTAACAGGATTTGATAATATAAGCAAGGTTAGAGATAAAAGAAATTCCAATCAATTGAAATCAGAAGCATGAAAAGGAGATTTGAGGTTGGAACTAGTTCATGTAACAAAGCAGTCCTGCAACCTCCCTACCTATCCCAATCCCTGCTGCAGCTTTATTTATTTATGGTTCTGGTCTTAAAGAACTCGCACATGCTCTATGCTTGCTGCTCCAATTAGTAGCTGCTAATTTAAATGCTGTTGCTTCTTTTATGCTTCAATTGATTCTACTGACTGAATTCTCTTTTTTGTTATACTATTAGGCGGGCACGGTCCCAGTCATGTCCTTTCTGCCGGGACAGTCTTAAGAGAGTAAACTCGGGTGACCTCTGGATCTACACCGGCAAAAATGAGGTTGTCGACTTGTCGTCGATTACCAGGGAGAATTTAAAGAGATTATTTGTATACATTGACAAGTTACCTCTCATTGTTCCAGAGCCAATGTTTGCTTCCTATGATCCTTGTCACCGATGAATATCAGGCTTAGAGATCTGTATATAATTATTTAGTTGATTGTATATGATTATTGTTTTTCCTTTCTCAGGAACACATTCTAAGTTGTACATACATGTTGATGATTACTGGATAATTTTATTTATTCATTTAGATTATACGTTGGAATTCAATGCATATTCTGTTTTCTTGTTTGGGAGAGTCCAAGCTTGTATGTAATAAGTAAACAATAAGGTGATACTTACTGCAGACTTGCTAGTGTGATCCCCGCTTTTACGGGGACAAATGCTGATTATATAAATTTTCACTATGGTTAATAAAAATTTCACTATGGTAACCCTAAATTTATGCGATTAGTCGTTCGCCTGTTTATGATTATTTTGTTCATAAAATAAATTACTCTTAGAGTGAGATACATGAATTCAATCTTCCTTAACCAAAGGGTCTCTTTAAACAACATTAATGAAAATAAAAGCTGAGTAGATTGTTTTTTATAAATTATAGTTACTAATTTTGATAAAAGTTGAGAAATTTTTCAGCTGAAAGATTTTTATTAACTATTTTAATAAAAAAAATTACATTAATTGAAAATATTTGAAAATTATTCTTACTGAAACAACCTTTTATTCACCAATCGGTTGGTAAAATCTCTTTGGCTCAAACCTAAAACCTTCGTCCTCACGTAAGCAAAAAACCCAACCATACGACAAAAATTCCAGCTTTTATTTTATATACATGTTATATAAATATTCAGGTGGGAAGGTATAGTCATACTCGATGTCTTAACATCATGTCATGGAACAAGATAACTGATGCATAATCAGACAGGATAAAAAAATACGAACATTTATGCACACAAGGTTGAAAAACTATAGATGCTATATTTATCTAGTGTCAGATATGGTTTTATGTATAGTATCCAAGTAACCGACAAGGCATCATGGTAGCAGGGTAAATTTTCTGCAAAGAAAAGATTTCCCTCCTGCTTCAAATTAACAAGATGATATATAACCTACTAGCAGTATGCATCTACAAGATCCAAAATCTCTTCCATAAATCACATGATGCCCAAAATCAAAAGTATCCAAAGTTCAGTCATCATCATCCTCTTCCTCTTCCGCTTCATCCTCTTCTTCCTCCTCTTCACCTTCCTGAAAAGAAAGGAGACATAAATAAGTGCTAATATCACCATGACAGGAAAGAAAAACATCTTGTCAACCTAACGATATTTGATTAGTTTTCCTATTTTAAAAATGAAAGAATAAGACAGCTGCAGCCATAAAATTTTCCCCATTTCATTAATGCCTTCAAAAATTAACTTGCATAAAATTAAGTTGACTGACTGGAAAATTTAGTTAACTATGTGCCTAGAGGTTCTGCCAACTCAACAGAAGACTAAGCAATTATCAAAGCCACATTTACCATATCTGCTGCTCCATGCCTCCATGTTGCAAAAGCACAGAGCGAGAACAAACACCGTGTTTAGTATTTCAATTTGGTAATGAATTGAGAAGGTTAACAGTTTATAAGCAATGCAGCTATACGGCAACAATAATGATATGTGAGCAAGCTGTCTAAGACAACCATAGAGCGGCTAATATATGTTGAAGTAACAGATTCAATATGTCATAAAACACATGCAAATTGAGTATATTGTGAAAAATAAGCTATAATGCGGCAACTCAACCCAGTGATAAACAGGTTGACCAACCTCTCCAGTAGCCTCATCATCTTCATCATTTACCTCAGATTTGGACCTGTCTGACTCCTCATCATCAGCATCAGCTGCACTCTCCTGTCAGCATAACAGAGACAATAAGAACACACAACAAACAACTAGAACACTCCTTTGACAGGCGAATGGTTGATGCATTATGCTCACCTGCTTCTTGTTGTATGCATTCATAAGCTTTCCATAGTCATCCTTCTTTTTGGCAGCTTTAGCTTCGTATGGTGCTTTTTCCTGCCAAACCAAGAAATGAAACTTAAAAATTATTTACAACCATTTCACAGAATAAGAAGTTCTTTCAACAACTGTTTCCAAATACAAGAATAAAAAAGATGCTAAAAGGAAACAAAAACAGTTAATTCAAGTAAATCCCAATAAAATGGTTAGTGTGCTTGCATCGAAAAGAATGTGATGAGTTGTTAATGTGTTCTGAAGCTTGCAAACAAATCCCACGTAATCAAGAAACAAAGAATATAGATTCATATAGCAAGTTTAAACCAAGAGATACACAACCTCACAAACAAAAAATCACATATTAGAAAAAATTCCAGTACTTACAGCAGGAGACATGGATTTCCACTTCTCTCCCCCAGCTTTCCCAACCTTCAATACAGAATTATGCACAATGAGATAGGTTAAAATAGCAATTTAATATACAGATGGTCAAAATTTGTTGATAGCTTACAGCAGATACAGCTGTCACATGAGGATTTTCTTTCTTGAAAGTCTTTCGGAACTCCTCACTGCAACATAGAGATAAAACAAAATTAGAGCAACCTTAAGGCCTTGTTTGGTATAACTAAATTCCACCAAATTACGTTTAAACCATTCGAAATATTCACATTTTCATGTTTGTTATAAATGAAATATTAAATATTCATTCCGTTCCCATAACATTCAATATTATAGAATTCGACATAACTACATCAAATACAATAACTCATAAATGGTTTATAACGTCAAATTCATTTATGCCAAATGAAAGGAAAAATTTCGAGTCAAAAGAGTCAATTAATTTGCACTGAAACACATACAGGAAGACAAAGAAAGCACTTGGAGGTCTTTTTGGTTTGTTGGGATCTTTCTTGGCCTTTTTCTCCCTCTTAGCTTTTTGTTTGCTGCTCCTATCAGCAACTGCTGCTGCTGCCTTCCTCTTTCCAACCTTTCTGAAAATGATAGAGATATATATGATCCGTCACAATAACATTCCGCTAATCGCTGTATCCAACAAATGTACAACATCAGATATCAATAGGACTTAGTACTAGGCCAGCAAACCAATACCTTTTATCTTAAGAATATCCTTTGCAATTATCATGACAACCCAAACAAAACATACAGTATAATTTGTTAATTAATGATATAAAACAAACAAAACATTTGAAAATTAACTAACCTGTCATCAGCAGGCTTCAAAGCTTCCCTAGAGGCCTTTGCAGCCCCTTTACCTTTGGTTGTTTTCATTCCTACTTAGTCCTCACCTGTTGGAACAAGAGTTTAGATCAAGTTGATCAGTTCAATACATAATTAATTGTGATACAGTTTCACTATTAAAACACTTCCAAATTCCACAAATGGCAACCTTAGCCCAAGGCGCCAAGTCATTACTCCAATCAAACAAATCAAAGCACCAATCTTTACATGCACAAGTACAACTATAAGCATAAATGATTAACTATAACATTGATACTTACGCAACAAACATAAATAACATCCGAAAAACTCATCAAGAAAAGGTCTATGAGTTCTACAAATGCCACAAACTAATTAAAAACTAAGGTTCAAGTCTACAATCGACCAGTCAAATCCACCAAGAGAACTATAAGAAAACAGATATGATATATCAAAAAGCTCAATTATTGAATATGGTATATGAATATATTCAAAAAAAAAAAAAAAAAAAAAAAAAAAAAAAAAAAAAAAAAAGAAAAGGTCTATTTGATTCTACAAATGCCACAAACTAATTAAAACTAAGGTTCAAGTTACAATCGACCAAGTCAAATCCACCAGAGAACTATAAGACAACAGATATGATATAATCAAAAAGCTCAATATGAATATGGTATATGAATATAATTAAAAAAAAGAAAAAAAAAACAAAAAAAAAAAAAAAAAAAAAAAAAAAAAAAAAAAAAGAAAAAGAAACATCTAATTCACTGTTAGGTTGAATATGACAGCAAACTCAATTTCAACAATAAAATTTCCCAACCGTGCAAGTTTTGGTACTCTCTAGTTCTTCGTCAAGAGAAGATAAACAACAAAAACCAAGAGAAAAGAAAAGGAGTAACGGAAAAAAAGAAAACAGAGCATTAACAGCCAGGAAAATTATCAAGTCATCCACTACCTCAATTTTCTGAGAAACCAAACAAACGATAACAACCAAAGAAAACGAAATAAAGTAATAATAAAGATAGCAGATCTAAATAAACAAACGCAACCTAAGAACCAGAGAGAAACGGCGATGCCTCTATTTGAAACAGAGTTGAACACAACAGAGAAGAACCGATGAAGAGGGAATAATATAACGAAGGAAAAAAAAAACAAAAGCTAGGGGTACGACCGACCGAGTGAGTGGCGAACTTCGTGAAGTGACCGGAATAACCGGTAAACTTCATGTCCTCGCGCCGTATGAGTCAGCATCCTATTACGGGCTAAGCCGGTGCCCAATCCTCGAGATCATAAAGCTTTTTTGGGGATAAATATCATGACCTGTTTTGTATTCACTCGTTTAAATAGAGTTTTGTCCTTCTTTACCTTCTTTTCTTATTTAATTATTAAATGAGAGATTCTAAAATTTTGGTTAAATTCTAAAAACATTTATCATAATAATTCTCTTTATAAAAATGAAATGTAAATAAGACAAGGATATAATTGTAAAATGAACAGCCAGCATAGCATGGAACTCAACTTTTTTGAGTGGTGTGGCGAGTGATGATTAGCGCCGAATGATATCTTAGTATCTGTGTCAGCGTATGAATGGTTTCACGAGGGTGGACTTTTGACCGGATTGTTGACTTTGAAGTTTTCTTGGTTTGACCATTTTTCTTAGATTATTATAGAATAGAGCTGCTTGGTTATGCTGTTTATTTTTTTTTATTTTTAAATTTAAAATCTATTTTCAATTTATAAATTAATCTGAAGATAAATAATTAAGTGTTTATTAAAATCATTTAAAATTTTAGTTTTAAATAATTTAAGTAACTAGTAGTGCTGGCATTTGCAAGAATCATTAGATAATATAGTATTTGTTTGGTCAAATAGTAATTTTAACGTAAAAGGCAAGTCAAAAGTAAAAACTCTTTTACCTTTGACTTGTGGGTTTTTTAAATAAATTTTTTAACTTATAAAACAAACTAAACATAGCATAATGTAAAATAAGTATATACACTATGACTTGATAATAGATTCGGATTCAAATCCACTTCATCTAAAACTCAAAAAAAAATAAAAAACATTATCTTACTCTAATTTTATAATTATGATTTTTTTTATTTATATGGAAAAATACTTTTTCTTTGAATTTCTATAAACATACGATAGTCAAAATTATACTTTTTTTTTTTTGAAGAAATCATATATGGCGATCCATTACTAGGTTATTTTTATGGGGTAATTTTTGAAAACTAATCCTTAAAAAAAAAAGAAAAAAAAGAAAAACTGTTATAAAAGAAAACATTACATCAGTGTCTATTGTATTTTTGTAGATAAAGTAAATTAAAAATATTTAAAACTTGAGGTATAAATGTAAATTATAATAATTTTGTTTATTTTCTTGTAATTCAATCAAAGTTGATTATTTTACCTTTTTGGAAAATTTTAATGATAATTCAACCACTCTAAAATTACTAAAAAAAATATAAAATGACAATAACAGTAATTTGAATATAAAAATGGAAAGGTTATTCTCTTTTTTTTCTTAAAGATGATTCCCACCTTTTTTAAACCTGAAATAGATAGCAAATTATGGTCTCTTTTCATGAAAATTATTTTCTAAGTAACTCATTTTCTATTATTTGATTGTTATATTTAAAAAATTAATAGAAATTATTAATATTTTAATTTATAAACTGTAGAAATATATAATACTTATAGAAATTTTATATTTTAAAATCTGTTATTAAACAAGAGAAATATTACATAGAAAAATAAATTATATTTGTATGCAGTCAGTGATAGATGGTGGCGGTGGTGACTGATGTTGGTTGTTGCAATCGGTCATAATAACTAAATATTTTTTAATTGGTTAATATTCCTAAACCTTTAAAATATTTTCAAATAAATTATATTTTAGAAATAAAATAAAACATCATCAGCGAGGACAGATCCGCATACATTCTGGGCTCGGTAAAGGATTTGGATAGAAACTTGCTTTAAAATGGATTGGGTTTAAAAAATTGTCGATTGGGACCGGAGAGACTTGTCTTAAAATGGACTGGGCTTTGAATTTGCCAGGGATCTCATGAAATATCACTATTTTTTTTATATATTATTATCACATGCATATCAATATTTTTAGGTTATTACACCACATTTTATTACACACAGGTGTCAACATTGGACAAGAGACGAACAAAACTCCTATGAAACTGGAGGTTATCCTTTCAAAATCCGAAGGGAATCGAGTAGATTTTCTCCTGGGAAGATCAGCCACAAAAAAAATCATACAGCATTCAAACAGCAGAGTGGTAGTCATTGGACCCCACATCGAGATAAGGCGAAGATAAGACCGATACTTTCGTAGTCGTCAGATGGATACGCAACTTGATCCAATGGCTATTCCCAAACACCATGGATAAAGCACCAAAAGTTCATTAAATCAAATGTTTAAAACTTCACTTGCTATACAATAACACAACAACAATCAAAATCACCATCTCCACCATCTATCCCGCCACACGTTAGAACCTAACCATGGCTGCCTCCACAGCTGCTGCCGCTGCATCATCTTTCATGGGAACACGCCTTTATGATATTTACACTAACTCTGGTCGGATCCAAGCTCGGTTTGGATTTGGCACCAAAAAGTCCGCACCGAAGAAATCGTCCAAACCCAGCTCAGACCGGCCGCTGTGGTATCCAGGAGCCAAGGCACCGGAATGGTTAGACGGTAGTTTGGTAGGTGACTATGGGTTTGACCCATTCGGGCTAGGGAAACCCGCTGAGTATTTGCAGTTTGAGTTGGATTCTTTGGATCAGAACTTGGCGAAGAACTTGGCTGGTGATGTGATTGGAACACGTACGGAGCTTGCGGATGTGAAGTCAACTCCTTTCCAGCCTTACAGTGAGGTATTTGGGCTGCAAAGGTTCCGTGAGTGCGAACTCATTCATGGAAGATGGGCTATGTTGGCTACTCTTGGAGCTCTTGCTGTTGAGTGGCTCACCGGAGTCACCTGGCAAGACGCCGGAAAGGTACGCTACTATATATTAATTTTCTAGCCATTTGGTTGCTAGTCTAATATTCAGTCATCAAATATAAGCCGTAGCTCATCAATGGTGTGTTTATCTCAGGTCGAGCTAGTTGAAGGATCATCATACCTCGGGCAACCATTGCCGTTCTCTATAACTACGTTGATCTGGATTGAGGTTTTGGTGATTGGATACATTGAGTTCCAAAGAAACGCAGAGCTAGACCCAGAGAAGAGGCTATACCCTGGAGGCAGTTTCTTTGATCCATTAGGTCTAGCAGCTGATCCAGAGAAGAAGGCGACCCTTCAATTGGCAGAGATAAAGCACGCTCGCCTTGCCATGGTTGCTTTCCTTGGTTTTGCAGTTCAAGCTGCTGTTACTGGGAAAGGACCTCTCAACAACTGGGCTACTCACTTGAGTGACCCTCTCCACACGACCATTATTGATAACTTGACCTCTTAAAACATTACCGCTGGTCATCCTTTTTCTTGTGAGAAAGTTGAGAATGTTTTACTAGGTTGTTTTACCATTACATGTGCTTCCTGTAAAAATTATAACATGGCAATTTAAGTTAATTGTTCTGCTTTTGAAATGGCGATATTGCTTCATCATACTTCATGAATAAGTTAAAACAAAAGAAAGAAAAAGGGGAAATTCCATATCTCTAGCTATAGGGGATGCTCAAACAAAATTAAATACAAAAAAAAAAAAAAAAAAAAAAAAAAAATCATACTTCAATGATAAGTTTAAAACCAAAAGAAAAGAAAAAAGGGGAAATTCCATATTCTAGGGCCTAATAGGGATGCTCAACACAAAAATTAAAATACCAAAAAAAAAAAAAAAAAAAAAAAAAAAAAAAAAAAAAAAAAAAAAAAAATGTTAACCTCCTAATAGACTCTACGTACCTTATATCTAAAATTAGGCAAATTTTAGGTCATGTGTCTTAGATAGAAAGGAAGGAATATTTTTTTATATTAAATTGAAATTCTTCAATTATTACTTAGATGGTGCTAGATGAACATACTAAATAGTTTAATTGATTGATGATGATGATATTTATGCAATAATTGTTTTTTTTTTTTTAAATATCGTTCTATAACCAGGACAATAATTAAAACACTTTGCATAATTAATTAATTAATTACTACGCTTACATTTGTTATGCAATTAAATTGAATATTGTTATCCAAAATTAATTTATTAAACTCTCCCAAATGATGCATTAGGAGAAACTAGCAATTATGTTAAACCAATGATTAGTAGGCTATGAACATCATACAAGTTTGTAAACTCGTAGGCATACTCGAAATTAAATTCACTTCATCAGGAACAAAGAGGCCCCCACATTTAAGTCTTCATTCCAGCCAATACCGTTCTTGTTCTTCAAATCAGCCACTATAATATTCTTAAAGCTTACAATAGGAGCATAAGGAACATGAAAAGAATTATACCAAGGGGTCAGATCAACCATTAACACTATCTCATTCTCCTCTACCGATTCTTCATCCCACACCTTTTTGTCTAATCTTCAGACAAAAATGTTATCCTGTTGGACACAAATCTCATCAAAAACCTACGGCTGCTTGCCAAACAAAGGCTAATCGAAAAAGAGTACACGGATTACTGGCATAAAATCTTCGATTGGATTCAAAAATGCATAGGCCTCGGGCTTCTCATTGATCCATTTAAACCATACTAAATGACTAACAAAGTTGGGCCTGACAATCAAATACCCCAAACATCTATCAAAGGCCGGCCCAATCCCTTTGAACGAAAGCATAATTACGCCCAGCGCCTTCTGCTTTTATTGTTAAGCAATTTTGTATTGTTTGTCTCATTCGGACGTTCTCGCAGCCGTCATCGATCTGACATCAAGTGTTTCTGTTTCTTTCTTTACTTGGTCCTTCAACGTTCGCGCGCCATCCTTGCAAGCTGTAGAAGAATGCAAAATATATAGTAAAGAAGAAAGTTACAGTAGCCAGTAGAAGAAGAGAAGCAACAACAAGCTCCCATGTAAGACCCGCTCCGCTTTTAATTCTAATCTTTTTGTTTGTTTTTTTTTTAACTTTCCATCTTATGCAAGTCTTAAATTTTTAGATTTCATTTTTGTTGTCACTTCTCATTGTCTTTATCTTATATAATAAATTAAATTTATTTTACTGGTTCTGGATGTGGTTGAGCATAAGCGAAAGGTATCTTTTTCATTCAACTGAAATTTCATGCGTACAAGGTATTTGATTATTTGCCTAGAGAAACAGGATCATTGTATATTCCTTCTATTCTTAAGTGTTACCTTTGCATTTATTTGTTTGTTTATGTGGAAAACATTTGAAGATGCATGTTTGGTTAAGGATTTTCTTCGGTTCATGATTTCTTAACTATCTCATACTGATTAAAAGCTTTGCCGGCATTTTGAGTTTGCAAGACCCTCCTGTTAGTTTGTCAATGACACTGAGATTCTATTATTGAGTTTCTTGATAAGGATTGTGAGATTGAGAGTCTATTATTGAGTTTCGTGATAAGGATTGTGAGATTGAGAGTCTATCAATAGAAATTGCATGACATTGATTTTGGTGCAGATGGTTGCAATTTTCCACTTGACATGCATCTAGTTGCAGAATGGGATCTCAGAATATTTTGTGGCGTTTGGCAAAGAATTGCTTCACGGTTGGAATCATAGGGCTCACTGTTGCAGATCGATATGCCAGCATTGTTCCGGTGCGAGGAAACTCTATGTCCCCCACATTGAATCCCGGGACCAGCACCTTTTGGGGATCATTAACTGGTAATTCCTTTTAGCAAAAACTCAACAGGAGTGGTTTCCCTATGATTTTTCATCCATCGATCATTTTTTGGCTGCAGATGACCGTGTTCTAGTAGAGAAATTTTGTCTTCGGAAATACGAGTTTTCACATGGTGATGTCGTAGTTTTCCGGTAGGTCTTTTCCTAGGCAGTATTTACATGGCATTATACTCGAGTAACCACCATATAGATATAGTGCTCTTATAACAGAGATTCTCATTCTGTTCCCTTCACATTTATTAAGTTGTACAGCTCAAACATTTTGGTCATCTTTGTTTGTTCCAAAGATTAACAGGAAAAAGGGACATTAGATATTTCTTGGAACTCATAAATATGTACTATTTGTCAAAGCTAGTAATAAAATGCCAGTCAAGAAGGAATGGGTTAGTCTTTTTAGGTTTAAACGCTACTAGCCACTTGTACTTTCTCTTGGAAGATGAGCGGGTGTTTTGTGTGTTTCATGTGCTTTTACGGTGGTTCAGAAGACAGAAGTAGCTTTTTCGGTAACTCTATCATTCACGTCAGAAAACTACTATGCAACTAGATTTCTAATTGAAAATTCACTTGATTTAGAAAGTTGTACAAGCTGCAGAGTAACTCAAACGTAATTTTTCCATTTTAACTTCAGATGAGTCAGAGAATGTAGATTTTGGGCCTTACAGCCAGCCTAAGCTATGCCATATGAGTTGTCAAGTGGCTATTGCCACTCGGTTTGTGAGGGATAACTCTAGTTTTGAAATCTTGATGCATGCTAAAATTGGCTTGCTGTGTGCGCCAAAGTGTTCAGCTTACTGTAGGCTCCTTTGTCCCATACCATTTTCCAAGTTATCTTGACTAGATTACAACATACCAAAAGAAGCTGAAATGGGCTCAAAAGAATGATATATGCACTTGAACTACTGATTTTTTCATTCCCTGGTGAAGTCTGAATGAGATTCAATTTGCATTCTTACATGCCCAATATTAACTGTGCCTGTAAATGATATTTGGTGTTAACATGTTTTTAAAATTTTCATTCTTAATGATATTCTCTCTATAAATGCAGAACCAAGTGTATAGTCTTACCAATCAATTTGTGATATATAACTGGCATTACTGAGCATAAAAAACAGTGCAGATTTTCTGTCTGATATCTGATATTGCTATAGTTGCATCTTTGTGCAGCTCCCCAAATAATCACAAGGAGAAACTCGTAAAGAGAATTATTGGCTTACCAGGTGAATGGATTGGAACTATTCATTCAAATGATGTTGTCAAGATTCCAGAGGGACATTGTTGGGTTGAGGGAGATAATTGGCATTGCAGCGCGGATTCAAAATCTTTTGGCCCGGTGTGTACATAAGACCATAATTATAAATAGCTTTTACTTTCTAATTGCACTTAATGTTATCAGTTTACCTAAAGCCTTTGCTGAGTTATTTATTAGCAATATGAATGATTTTCTAGTAGAATCTACGTATGCTTCATTTTTTTAACATATAAATTCTTTCTTGTTTTGTCCTAATAAAAAGAGCTATTCATGACAGATTCCTTTGGGGTTAATTAATGGAAGGGTTACCCATATTGTATGGCCTCCTCAAAGAATAAACAAAGTTCAGACAAGAATGCCTCAGGAAAGGCTTTCTTCCTTCTAATCAAAATTCAAAAAACAGTGAGTCCTTTTTTACTGGGACACGGGGATACTAACTTCCCTCTAAATTTATATTTTTTGCATTGTTTTGTTGTTTTCAGTTGGTAGTGCTCTTAAAATAATTTTTGAGATGTATTATTATTGTTGTCACTGTTGCTCTTACTGTTATCGATTTGGCCAACTCAAATGGATCAAATTATTTATAAAAAGGGATAGTTTGGTTTACACCATTGAATGAGTTCAGTGATGTTTTAATAGAAAAAAAAAAAAAAAAAAAAAAAAAAAAAAAAAAAAAAAATTTGCAGTCTGGGTAGAATTAGCATGTCTTTAACTTTTAGAAATTGCAGGTCCGGCGGATTGGAGTTCCAGAAAATTTGACATTTTCCAGTAGGAATATTGCTATAGAGATACATGGCTCAAATTAGAGATTCCTTGTGATTCCATGTTGATATATTTCTTTTTTTTAATAAGATAATGTTAAGTCTATTTTAGAAGTATTAAAAATCAATTTTTTGGAGTTAGCATTGGTTATAATATGATTCTAAATTGTTTTTTATAAATATTTAATTTTTTTTTTGAGAAATATAAATATTGAAAATTATTAAAATCCATGACTATGTATTTATTTATTTTCAAATTTTAGGATCTCGGAAATGAAAAAAAGTGAGAACAATGATCCTCCAACTGAATAGAACATGCAAGGAGTGGTTTATGTTTGAATTTAATTTTCATAATATCTGATATCTCTCTATATAAGATCTCCATTTGGTGATAATTAAAAGTCAATGGGTATTAGTGTTGCAGATGTTTTTTAATAAAATATTGAGCATGCAACTATCTTTTTTTTTTTTTTTTTTTTTTTTTTTTTTGATAAAATCTACTTTTATTGTATTTAATCACAATTAAAAAAGCATAAAAGATATGCATTATAGTTATAGAAGAAAATAAAACTAGATGTGTAATTATTAAAATTAAAATTAATTAGCAAATAGATTTGCTTTCGAGTTGCAATCCTAATTTATCAAAGTTTGATTTAAGGTATCACATAAGGCTTTTTATTTTTTCATTTACAAGTGTACCTATTCTCAATTTAATAAAAGATAAAATAATATTTATTCTATCCCATAATATTTGTTGTGGTTTGATTTACTTGCTGATTAACAAATTTTGGTTAATATAGTTAAACTCTAATTTTATTTTTTACTTTTTAATATACTCTTATTAATTAAATAATCTATATTTAATTATTATTGATCAGATAAAATTTTCATAGAAAAGTTAAAATTTAATATTTTAATGTTATTTATATCAAGATTTATGATTAATAATAATATAGTATATGTAATTTGAATATTATATTTATTGAAAAATATATATTATATATTTAATAAAATTAAAATATAAATTCTAGAATATTATTTACTCCTAAAAAGAAAATAAGATAATTATTTAGAAATAAATAAAAAAGGTTAGGACAAGAATCTATGGGATAGACAAATAAAATTAAAATAATAAATTCTAAATATTATTTACTCCTAAAAAAGAAAATAAGATAATAATTTAGAATAAATAAAAAGGATTAGGACAAGAATTATGGGATAGACAAGCAACAAATAAGTAAAACTAATAGGCAGAGGTGTAACTTGGATTGGAATATCGGAATATTTCAATTCAAATCGAAATTTCAAACCAAATGTTAATTTGGAATGGAATTTTGGAATTTAAAACTTAAAATGGAATTCATTTATTTAAAATATTGGTATATGGAATATGGAACTGGAAACGAAAAATGAAATTCCATATTCCATCCATATACCAAAATTTTATTTTATTGTTTTTTAATTTATATTTAAAATAAAATATTAAATTAAAAATTATAATAAAATATCTTTAATTTTTCATATTTAAAAAAAAATTCTATTTAATTCTAAAACTACCGGTTTAATAGAATATTTTAACCATAATCCAATTAATACTTCATCTATTTTATTTTGTTTGCATGGTTTGACAAAATAAAAATATTAAAAATTTAGTAAACAAAAATTATTTTGCCCTTAACGGCTTAACTCATTAAAATATTAATAAAATCTCTTTATTTAATGAACAACTATAAAGGTTATTATAAGAAAAATAATTGTTTAAATATATAAATTTAGAAAAATTGAAAATATTTTGGAATCTCTGAAAAAATAAATAATAATTAAATAAAACGGGAGGAAGAGAGTATAAACTATGTGCTTGAATATTTCTATATACTTTATTGGGTTAAAAATTACGATTCTAAGTTATAATGTCTTACTTTTTATTTAATTATACAGTTTCAAATATTTTAGTACACTTTAGACTCATAATATATATTTTTTGTAGATTTAACACTTTTTAATGGAATTAGCGACTACATACATTGATACATCCTATCATAAATGGTATTATCTTTTGTCGATTTTGTAATAATAATATTATTAATAATTATTAAGCCGTTAATTATATGAACTAAATTATTAAATTTTAAGGGTGAAGTATAGTTACTGTCGATAAACATGTAAAACTAAATTTTTTAATTTTTAATTATACATGATGTTAATTTATTATTTTTAAAATTTAATTATATCTTTTCAGTACACAGATATAAAAATATCATAATATGTTAGATTTGTATTTGGTTAAGAAATTTGGAACTATCAAATTCAATATCAAATTTCAATGGAACGACGTGAAATAAAATTTTAAATTTTAAAAAATATTTAGAAGGGAATGAAATATGATTTCAAATTTTAAAATATTTTGCAATGGAATTAGGAATTAGAGGAGGGGTCATTTTATTCTATATTGTCCAAATTACACCCCTGCTAGTGGGGAAAACGATAATAAAAAGAAAGCCGAGGGACATCAAGGCAAAAATTCTCGTCGAAGAACGTGACAAGTGTTGCTAAATGCTAATGCTCACAGGTTGAGGTTGGGCCCAGAAGGAACGCGAAAGTGCCCACTCGAATTCAGAATTGCATTTTCGCTCACATTTCTGTTTCCTAGTGTTACTGTTACTATATATGGAGAGAGAGGGACATTACTGTTGTCTCCATGAAACGTTTTCACATCTTTTCTGCGCTGTCTGTGACTACTGGTAAAGATGAATCATAACCAATAACTCCCTTGTTCTCTCTCTTTCTCTCATAGTATCACTTTTTCTGCGCAACATAGACATGTGCAATTTGTGGGATTATGATTCGATCTTTGATTTATACAATTTAGGATCAATTATGTTAATGTAATTTAAAAAAAAAAAAAAAAAATTCTTTCAATGTTGGATTTTGTTTGTTCATTTATGGCTTTTGGTTTTTTTTCATTTGAAGGGAAAGAAAGAAAATTTGATACTTTGGTTGATAGATAGATTGATCGGAGAGGGGAAGAAATGGGAAGGCTATTTTTGATCAGTCTTGAGGGAAACATCTATAGTTGCAAGCACTGCCATACCCATCTTGCTGTTGCTGATGATATCATCTCTAAGGTTTTTTTTTTTTTTTTTTTTTGCTGTTGCTGATGGATATCATCTCTTAAGGTTTTTTTTTTTTTTTTTTTTTGCTTTTTCTCTTTACCATTTGCACATTGATTCCCCTCCGCTTCATTTATATTTTCATTCCGAATTTGTGAGTTAAGGCTTTCTCTCTGCCTTTAGTTTTGCTTGCAATGTTGATTTAGGATTAGGACATAAAGAAAGATGAGAGTGAATACTCCATTTTGTTCTTTTTCAATACATTCCTGAGGTTTTTTTTTTTTTTTTTTGCTTTTTCTCTTTACCATTTGCACATTGATCCCTCCGCTTCATTTATATTTTCATCGAATTTGTGAGTTAAGGTTCTCTCTGCTTAGTTTTGCTTGCAATGTGATTTAGGATTAGACATAAAGAAGATGACGAGTGAATACTCATTTGTTCTTTTTAATACATTTTATGATTTGAGGCTATATTTTGTTGGGGTTTTACTGTTGAATGATGTTTCGATATATAGCATTTTTTGTTGTTTATTTGTATATTATAATGGCACAGTCAGGTTGTTTGTTATAAATTGTTTTTTCTCAGTGATCATGCGGATTATTAGAAACTTCATTTATAATGTGATTGGTGGGTGAAATTTTGCCGTTCTTATTTTATCATCTATAATCGAAGTCATTTTTATGTTTTCAGTGTCTTGAGTCCATATCTTGAATCATACTACATACATATTCACCAGGTTTAATTGGCGACACGAATTCATTCTAACCTTTGTTTTATCTTTGCTCCCAGTCTTTCCACTGCAGGCATGGAAAGGCTTATCTCTTTGATAAGGTGTAAGTGTACCATGATTTTGGTCTTCATTACTAGTTAGACTTGTGTATCCATTCCATAGAGTTTCTCCTACAGTTTCTTTTTTATTAATTTGTTTTGTATGCTGATCACCATTTCTAGCTGTTTGATTTGGCATGTTATTGACCAGACTTCTAGATGTATTAATGTTAATAAAATCTTGTGCAAAGTTGTGTCCAGAACTTTTTGTTGAGTTGCTGTGTCATGGCTCCCTTCTGACCGTGTTGTTGCTTACAAGGAATTAGATGTAAATAATCCTAATCATTAGTCACATTGTAGCTTCTCCACATAGCATTTTCTTAAGTTAAGAATATGTAGTTGCTGCAAAGCCTATATTGAAGGAAGCAATTGGAAGATTATATTTTCACCAGTGAATAGTGAGAATATCATTTACCTTAGTTCTTCGGAGCTACACAATGGCGTGTATTTATATGTTGCCAGCTGTCACTAATGTTTCTTTTTCATTTGCATTTTGTCCGTTATGTGGTCTGTCTGACGTTGTTCTGTCTCAATGATAAGTGTGAATATCACAGAAGGAGAGCAAGATGAGCGAATGATGATGACTGGAATGCACACTGTTGTTGACATATATTGTGTTGGTTGCGGTTCAATTTTGGGGTGGAAATATGTGAGAATTTGGCTTTTTTAAAAAATTTATGGATTGTATTAAGAATTTACTGCATTAGTCACTTTTAAATTTTTGGATACATTCTTTCTTTGGTGAGTTCAGGAGTATGCACATGAGAAGAACCAGAAATACAAGGAAGGAAAATTCATCCTTGAAAGGTGAGAATCCTCCTTATGCTGGTGCATCAAATTATTCAACATTTTGAGACTATTTTTATTTTTTACAAGGTTTAAGATTTTGAGTCCTGATGGAAGCAACTACACGGGCACTCAAGAAGCTCAGGGTGTCGGCAGTGATGTCGATGATGCTTGATTGGCCACACGGTTAGGAATGATTTCTGAAACTGTAAATTTTCTGCTTCTTGTGCTTATTTCCAAGGCTGCTAAAGGGGTTCTAGATTTTGCAATTTTATTGTTTGCACATCCAACTAAAAGTAGTTTCCCTTGTTGCATTTGGATAATGATTAATGAATGAAGTTTCGTTTATGTAGTCCTTAAATGCATTTTTAACTATTCTATCAGATAGTTACTACAGTCATGTCATTCCATGGAGGTCGCTGCAAAGTTAACTGGTCATTCAATTCCACGTCAGGAATTATGAATTGGTACTGATCTTGGTTTGCACATTTATGCACCTCACCTCTGTTTATGATGTTAGCTTTTAATTAAAATTTTTTAACAACCATATTCATTGTTTTGTTCATTCAAATTCAACTAATTAAACAATTAATGTTCTTTTTTTATCATTTTAAGTTAAACAACTAATTAAATAACTTTATCTACCAACACCTAACCTTCTAATTTAAACTGCTATATGAACGGATAGCTAACAACTTTAGAGAGGTGTCAAACCTTTTTTTTTTTTTTGTTAATAGTACATGGTACCCTAATCTTTAACGTTTGACAACAATGATGGTTAAATAGCTAATAGTTAGTAAAAATATCTCACAGCTGTTATAACAGAGCTAATGCAATTGCTAATATTGTTTGAACAGGGTTTTACCTACTCTCTCTCTTTGGATAATTTATTATAACACCTTTTAATATTAATTACAATTAGCACATTAGTCCTTTTGCAATTTGTTCATAACCTAACACTTCAAGGAAATAATCATAATCATGCAATTGAGGGGTTTTTTTGGTTTTTTTTTTAAGCAGAAGCACCACTACTGTCGTTGCCAGCCAATAAATCAAAGGGTGAGGATCAGGCCTGACAACATTAACAAAAATTAAATAATATGATTGATATAAATTAAATTTGGTTCTTACATACAGCCTTTCTATTTACCAAAATTTTCAATAATTTAACGAGACTTATAAAAAATTTTATTAGGTGACATATGAGCATAGTGTTTATTTCCAGCGGATGGTCAGGTCAGGTGTTAATGACACTAACCACCGTCGAATATTGTCGAGGGATACAAACGCCTTAATTTTCTACTGGAGACCGTAAATGGTGTGCACGCACGTCTTTTAGATCATAGAAGCTGGACCCAGAAGACATACGGTGGGTGCGGTTGGGGGACGCCACATGTTCTCCAACTGGACTTTTGCAGTGGTAGAACTAACTAATTCAAGGGAAATAGAAGCTTATTTTTTATGGGGAAAACATTTGTTAGAAAGAGAGACGAAGTTTGAAATCGTAGTTTGAGTTTGGGTTTTTTCTAATGAGTTTCTGGTTAATTTTTGTACTTGAATTAGACGATATAAATTTTACAACTTCCACCTTCATCTGTACATTTACTGCACCAGAAGAAAGAGACAGAGAGAGCACGAAAACGGGATCTGGACTTCTGGAGTGGTGGATTGCAGAAGATGAGAGAGACAAGGGTGGCAATAGCAATAAAGGTACAGTTGAGAGGTTATTTTGATTTTCGCATATTATTAACATTGTATTTGGATTAAAATAGATGGAAGAACTCACTGATACTGTGCTTTTGAAATAATATTTAATTTATATAGATACAAATTTTAAACCAACAAATCAAATAAGCCCCTATGACTGGACCGAAGGCTTTTGAAATTTAAAAAATAAAAAATAAATGAAAAGTATTTATGCTTGCACTAAATTGAAATTTAATAAGGGGCAGGTGACAGAAATTTAAGAAGGAAAGAAGAAAAAAACTTTTAAAAAATACTACTCTTCAAGATGAGTATTGATTGGGTGGAGAGTTGATCATACAACTGATTGAACATTGAGATTGAAACCAAAGGCAGAAAGTGGGTCCCGCAAAAGCAGAATCGGACACCGGTTAAAAACCGCGCGATTCACGAGGGGCGGCCCACTTCCAGGGGATTCAAACTCTGGTCTTGATTTTCTAAGTCACAAATAATGACCGTCAGATTAAAGGCTGACAAATCTCGAGAAATCCAACAGCCCACGTTTAAATATCAATTTTGAATGCACTCACAGGTTATTACTATTGCGTTTGTAAGCTATATTAGTCAAGCCTCAGATTCCCTGCATGTGCCCCAGGATAACAATGTTTTCCCCCGCGAATGCCAATGCCATTCCATTCAAACTGCACTTCTTTTGTGATTTAACTACAATGTTGCCCTCCTCCGTGCTTGGCTCCCTGTAGATTTTTTTTTTTTTTTTACATGGCTCCCTATAGATTGTAATTAGTTATTTTAATGAAAATGTTGCATATATATTTTTATTATATTTTTATTTTTATATGATATATACTAGCTAATATATTATTAACTTTTTGTATCAATCAAGATTAATTAATATGTATTAAAATGGTTAAATTTATTAAATACTTTTAAATTTTCAAAGTGATTGTCAATAAATAATGACATTGAAAAATAAAGAGTAATTGATGAAAATTTTATTTTTAACAAGTAATATTAAATAGTGGGTATAATATGGATTTACCGTTTAATTAGTTCATTAAAATGGTAAATTGGCTATAATTTAGGATTAACGAAAAAGAAAAATGTGCCCAGCAATTGGACGATGGGGAGAATAATCTTTTTCATAAAAAAAAATAAAATAGTAATTGATATTGAAGATTTTCTTAATGCTGATCAACTGGCTTAAGTGCCGTACATGATTAAGAGTAATGAAGTGTGATTTATTATTTCAGTTATTATTTGTGAGTCAATTTATACTTATTTTTTAATACAAGATTAAAAAAAAAAATCTTCTTTGCAAATTACAATTATCTTCTGTCCTTTATAATTAAGATTTTTTTTACGTAAAATATTTTTAATTATAGCTACGATATGTAATTTCAACCTTTTGTACTGTACTACCAAAATAAAATAAAGAAAATGTCCTCTCTTTTATCGTTTTTTTTTTTTTAATTATCTTTAGCTCTCCCTTATTTCTAAGACTTTTATTTACTTTCCTCATATCAATTTTGTTTTTTACATCACAAGGTTGACTTTCTTTTGAGAAAAGGTTTATACTCTATCGTCAGGTCATACATATATTTACCACTAAACTCTGTCTTAGTTTGCATATATTATTTTTAAACGAAGTTACATATATTTACCCTCGAACCTTTAAGAAAAAATAATAAAATTTGTTTGACACGTCTGGATTGCATGTAACATTTGAAGTAACTCATTGATGTTTACTTGGCAGGATTAGGAAGCATAGAAATTTATTATAAAATTTACATTTTTATTCCACAAAATTATTATATACTCAATTCAAATCCTATTAAAATTCAAATTCAAAGTGCCACCAATTAAACTCTGCCTAATACATAGAAATACCTCCAAATCTATAGCTTGTTGTCATTATGTATTTACAATTTCACATGCTTCACTTGTTCGATAGTTTTTACACCTCAAAATTCAATTTAGATTAGGATTAGAATGCAATTTTTGGGTCCAAAAAGATAAAATTATAGATTTAAACTTATTTAGAGGGACCAAATGTAAAAATTTTTATAAGAAAAAGGTTCACATTTAATAATATTAAAAATAAAATTGAAATTATCTAAGGACATTGGTTCTATCAACCCCACCTAAAATTCATTGGTAAAAACCTAAGTCTCAGGATAGAAAGTGAAATTTATAGTTATAAATGTTTTAAACGGCGATATGGATCCTCCTATTGATGTTGGTTGGTTGTGTCCGTTGCTTTGGTAGTTTTTATTTATTTATTTGAATTAGTCCCTCTAAAAAATTATACAATTTTCAAAAAACTAATTTTTGTATAAAGTGATTAGCTAGTTATGTTTCGCCTCAAGGATTAGGCTTTTTATATTCTTCAATATTCTTTATATTCGAAAAATACTATATATTAGGTATCTGAAAGGGACAAACATCCTTGAAAGTGGTGAGAACATTTCAATAAATTTTATGTGATATTAGAATTCACGGGTAATATCTCATTTCATCTGTGATTTGAGAGAGAACCATTTTGCTGAAAGGTGTAGATGTGACAATATCTTTTATTGCTTAGATTTGATTTTTACTGCTAAGATTATATGATATTTTTTTCTTTATTTATTCTTTTTTCCTTTTCCTATCTCAAGAAATGACTTTAAAATGATGTATAGTTTACTGGATTTTTTCACTTAGCATTTCTGAGTTAGGATGAGTGTATTGAGAAGACCCGATGATCCGGATTTAGATGTTTGACAATGTTAAGTTTTTTTTTGGATTTTAATAATAAAAGAAAATTTTGCTCATACAAAAAAAAATCTTCATATGAAATTTTGTCTTAGCTCTCACATCATACAACAATGATGGTGCATGCCCGTTAGAGCAATAGTTCAATTAATAGTGGTATCTTTTACTACCATAAAAAACAAAAAAAAACCCTCAAGTCTCACATTTGTTTCATTCCTAATGTGAATCAAACAAAGTTTTATAGGCATAATACGCAAAATTATCTTCAACCTTATAACATGAAAAAAAAAAGTAGGGAGAATTATTGGACAGAGGAAATAATATTTTTGCATTCTAAAATAATTAATCTATATTTATATCTATATAATTTCTTTTTCTTGTAATATAATGAAAATTAATAAATAAGTAAATTCAGAATGCTTTTCTTTTTTAATATAATGTATTATATTAAATAGTCAATCCGATATATCTCTAAGAAAATATAATTTTTTACTTTTTATTCAAAATTAAAATTTTTAAATTATATTTTTCCAAAAATTTTCATTGTTTAAAAGATTTATACTGTTTTGTAGATAAATTAATTCACATAAATATTTAAAAGAAAAAATGTTATATATATATATATATATATAGCAATTATTCTGAAGTATAGGGATAGCAGTGTATATGAAAAGAAAGACCACGATATGAATACCGGATTATAAATGTTTGACCAAATTGTTCAAGTTTTTTATTGGATATTTAATAAATAAAAAGAAAAACACTTATTGCTACACACATTACAAAAAAAAAAAATCTGTTAACAATCAATGAAAAATTTTGTAACTTAGCTCTCAAACCATCATAACAACCAATGAATGCGTGCACAATCGCCCAGATTAAGGCAATCCAGTATACCTTATAAGATGCGCTATCTATTTACATAACCCAAATAAAACAAACACAAACAAAACAACCATCAAGTCATACACATTGATTTCATTTACCTACACACTGTGAATTCAAACAAAGTATATCCTATAAGGCACATAACGCAAAAAAATTCCTATCAATCTATAACATGAAAAAAAAAAAGTTAGGGAGAATTATATAAGGAACGAACAGAGAAAATAACTATATTTAACACTCTCATAAAATAAATTAAATACATATACTCTATATCTAATATAATTAATCTTTTCATTGTAAAATAATAATGAAAAATTAATAAATCAAGTTAACATTCAAGAATAGCTTTTCTTTATTAATATAAACCTGATATATCATTAAATAGTCAATCACACACCAGAAAATATACTCCTAAGAAAAAATATACATATATATTTACATTTAATATATCTCAAAATTAAAAATTCTTTTAAATTATATTTTCCAAATTATCAAATCCTGTCTTAAAAGATTTACTTACATGTTATGACTAGACTTAAATCACATTCACATAAATACTTTCAAAAAGAAAAATGTAAAAAATAATAATAATACCTATATCAGTATATCTATATCATAAAAAATTTGAAACATTTAAAATACACAAAAACATTCATGGTTATCATTAAACAAGAAGTGCATAATCTGAACTAAACTTTAAAAATTGGTTATTTGCAACAATTTGAAGTAGAGGATATATATATATATATCATAAAAAATTGAAACATTTAAAATAACAAAAAATTATGGTTATCATTAAAAAGAAGTGATAATTGACTAATTTAAAAATTGGTTATTGCAAAATTGAGGAATATTTTTTTGATATTTGTGATATAAACATTTTGTTGCAAAATTAATAAATAATTAAATTAACTGAGATTTTATTTATATATGAAATTAAGTCCTTATTAACCAAAACATTAATATTTTTTATGTCATTAATTTTTTGCAAAATCAAGAAATAATAAAATATAATTGAAAAATCTCACGTAAAATCGTTTAGTAATGGCATATTCGTGATTATCTCTTGTTTCATAGACATTTACACAACGGTTTGAAAAATCCTCCAATGTCTGCCTTATTTGTTAGTATTATTTAAAAAAAAACCAAAAAATTCCGAATACTAACGGGAGAGAAAGCGCCTTTCGTCAAAGGTATCAACAGCGAAGACAAAAACGCCATACCTGAACTTCACCTGCTTTTCCCCCTCCATTCTCTCTCTGACTTCAATATCACAATTTAAACATTTCACTTTCTCATTTCGTCTTCTTTTCCAATTAATCCATCTCCATTTCTCTGACAACAAAACTGCGTCGAGTAAGGCTATTTCTTTCCTAGCACAGATTATATTTTTCAGATATTCAAACGATTCATGCTTCTCTCTATTTACAGTGTTTTTCTTTGTTTAATGTTGGATTTTCAGATCTATATATATAGCTCTGTATTTGGAAAGGAAAGCAGTATCTGATGATCCTTGATTAGCTTTACAACAGAGAAGAGCTTGGAATATACATATATTATAAGCAAGGAAGCTTCAAGATGGTGACGAAAGAGAAAGATGAAGAGTTGGCGCTTTTTCTCGAGATGCGGAGACGAGAGAAGGATAAAACTAACCTTTTTCTTCTTTACAACGATAACAACAACAACAGCAGCAGCAACAGCAATGGTGTTGATGCCTCTTCGGGTGAGAAAGCGCCGGCGTCGTTTTTTAAATTTGAATTTGCTATTAAAATTGAGATCAGATATATTTAACTGATATTGTATTTTTCAGGAACCAATAATCGTCTTGGTTCGCCGATATCTAAGATAGTTGCCTCTGTGCCGGCCAGAAAGACAGCTGCTGAGAAATTTTTGGATTCAGAGAATGATAAATCTGATTATGATTGGTAAAGTTACTGATTATCTTTTTGAATTGGTAATATGAATTTGTGTATTTTCCAGTTAAATATGTCTAATGATGGTTGCTTAGTTAAATATTTGAAGAGGAGCTAAAATTTTTGGAGACCAATTGAAGTAATATAAAATTACTCAGTAGTTTATATAAGCTATTTCTTGCGGTTGATTGCAATCAGGCTTTAGTGAATAGAGAATTATGTTTGTTTGGATCAATATATATATATATATATATATACACACATTTTTCTTAAAGAAGGAACGGCATAAATTGGAAATTAATTGCAAATTTCATGCCCATTATTAGCGAAATATTTTCCTAGAACAAGTTTTTGCAAATTTCTTGGTAGAGCTTTGATTGGCCAGTGATGCCAATAGTTTCTGAGTTTAATTATGCTGTCACAGATTATGAACATTCATACAAAGCAGATACATTTGGCATGGTCTATGGATTTGCTATATGCCAAATTGGTATTAATTATAGTAATTTGGTCTGGTAGAAGATGTATTTGGCTGAGTATTAATAAGAGATCTCCTGCATTCAGGCTTCTTACACCACCTGGGACTCCACTTTTTCCTTCTTTGGAGATGGAATCACAGAAAACTATAATGAGTCAGATTGGGATGTCTAATGCTCGTCCCACTGCTCTAAAGTCAAGGGTAAGGACTGCATAATTTCAGATGCTTTCAAGGCTTAGACACTTGTTGTGATCCTCTGCATTGATTTTCTCTTCCCTCCATTTCAAGTACCTCTTTTAGCTCGCACCCCGCAACATTCTCTTCTCTTTACTCTTTAGGACAATCTAGCATGTTTTATCATGTTACATGAAAATTCACATGGAATTGGTGCTGCAGCTGACAAATATACAAGAAGAACCTGCTTCAAGGACTAATGTAGCTTCAAAGCGGACAACTATGCAATCAGGAGTAAACTCTTCAAATGCCGCTAACAGAAGGCCCTCATCATCTGGGGGACCAACAACTGCTGCTAGACCTGCAACACCAACGGGGCGGTCCACTTTAACAACTAGTGGTAAGCCTGCAAGACCTTCCACTCCTACTTCTAGGGCCACCTTGCCTTCGAGTAAGCCTGCTGGTCCTACAGTGAGATCTTCAACTCCTACTAAAACATCTGCACGCTCTTCAACTCCGGTTTCCAGACCTTCATTACCACCTTCAAAGTCAAAGTCAAGATCAGCAACTCCGACCCGCCAAATGTCAGCCCCTTCAGGTGCAGCCAATGTGGCTGCTCCTCCTGGTGGTAGGTCCTCGTCAGTGACAAAGTCTGTTCCGGCTACATTGAAAAATCCAGTACCATCACGTGGCTGTTCTCCTACTGTAAAGTCTCGGCCTTGGAAACCTAATGAGATGCCTGGGTACTCTCTGGATGCTCCACCAAATTTAAGAACATTGTTGCCAGAAAGGCCAGCTTCCGCCTCAAGGGGTAGGCCTGGTGGTGCAATTGCTCAATCATCGTCGATTGAGGCTGGTTCTAAAGGTAGACCAAGACAACAATCATGCTCTCCTGCTAGAGGAAGGGCTTCAAATGGTAGGCGAATCTCCATTCCCACCAAGAGCAGAACACAAACTAGTAGTGGTGATGATGTGAGCCCAGTACTCATGGGAACAAAAATGGTTGAAAGAGTAGTAAATATGAGGAAGCTGGTACCACCAAAGCAAGATGACCACTCTACCCATAATAATTCCACTGGGAAGTCATCTTCCCTTGATGGCACAGGCTTTGGTAGAACACTCTCAAAGAAATCTCTGGATATGGCTTTGAGGCATATGGTATGCATCTTTTCCTTGTTGTACTGAATATCATGTTAAACAAATCCCAAGTTAACCATTAGTTGTTTCCAAGTTGAAAAAGGTGATTGCTTCGGATTCGGATCCTCTAATTTCCTTGAGAACGTCTCTGCTCCCTGTATTATCGTAGAATGATTAATATTTTTGTTATATGTGGTTAGAGAGGCTTACTTGGGCGTTATTCTAATATTTGCTCGCTTATGGTAGGTAACTGAGTTGTCTTGTTCATATATATCCATACTGATTTGGGTTTCTCTCTTGAGCAGGATATAAGGAGAAGCATTTCGGGTAATCTACGCCCACTTACCAGCATTCCTGCTTCCTCTGTGTATAGTGTGAGGTCAGGAGGGTCTGCAAAAAGCAAGACATATAGTGGTTTGGATTCTCCTCATGCCACAAGCAGCAATGCTAGCTCTGAGCCAAGTGTCAACAATAGCTCCTTTTCTATTGATGCTATAGAAATGGAAGACAAAGAATTTGGAAGTGAGATATGAAATTTGTTGCCTCCGAGCCAGCAGGGTAAGCGATCATATTAATGGGACAATAAAAGCCAAATTGAAATTGATTCTGCATTTGCCTAAAATTGTCCCCACCTACTATATTTATGCTTAGAACCTCATTTAGCTCAATATTTAAGAGGCACTTTCATCTGAAGGTGATAGTAGGCAAGGAATTTACTATTCCTTGAAAACAGTTTGAAGAAATTCAGGTGCCTGCATATCTGAAAAATCCTTTAATATATTATTGGAACCAGTCTGTTGGAAATATTTTATGAACCAATTCTCTGGATCATCTCTTCAACTGTTCCGGTGTATTAGTTAGTTTTTGTACCGCTTAAAACTTCTCTGAAGAGCTCCTTCAGCTTATATACATGTTTGAAAATTTATTGCTGAAATAGAGTTTTGTTTATGAATTTGTATATTTGACTTTGTGATTGCTCATAAGCACAGGTGCCATAGAAAGGTACAGGAGGTTTGACTCGATTCTTTGATCAGTTCAATCCAATTAAATTTAAATAAGGGTAATTGAAAAAATAATTAAGGTTACCCTTAATATACACTTGGTGCCTTTTGTAATAAAATTAATAATTTTAGTTCTTGTACTATCATCGATAAAGAAAAAATGAGATTTTGACTTGTTAAGATTTTAAGGAACTAAAATGTTCAAAAAGAAAAGGAAAGCAAAAAACAAAAAGTTCAAAAACAAAAGATTTTAAGGAACTAAAATATTTTGAAAATTAATAATTTAAAAACTATATTGCAGTTAATTTAAAACTTTGAGGATATATTAAAATGTTGTATAATTTATAATAAAGGATTAAAATATATATTACGGTAATTTTAGAGGAGTGAATGTTTAGTTTGGCCATTTCTAAGTATGGTTTTATTTGAAAAAATTACGAAAATATTCATTTTATTTTAAAAAATATAAAGATGAATTTATTATATTTTTTAAATCACAGAAAACATATTGTAATTTTTAATATAATATTTTAATATTTTTTATTTTCCTTCCTGACTTAAAAGGAAAAGATGTACAAAAAGACCTAATAATATAAAATCAGTAAAATATAAAAAATAATATATTTTAAAAAATAAAAATAAATTAATTGTATTTTTACAAACTATATAAATTATATTATAATTTTTCCTTGTTCGCTCTATTCGCCTTAGTTGGGCTCCATTTAAGAACCTTTGCTCGGCCTTCGACAATTTTGCTGGCTGGAGTGGATAGTGCGTGTCGCCAAGTATGGGAACATGTATAAGTTCAAACGGGAATAGCTTTATTCCCTAGTATTTATTATATTTAAAATTTCATATTTTTTTAAAAAAATATTAAATTTATCGCCTTAAGTTGGGCTCCATCTTTAAGAACCTTTTGCTCGGCGCTTCGACAATTTTTTGCTGGGGCTGGGAGTGGATAGTGCGGTGTCGCAAGTATGGGAACATGTATAAGTTCACACACGGGAATAGCTTATTCCCTAGTATTTATTATAATTTTAAGAAATTTTCATATTTTTTTAAAAAAAATATTAAATTTTAATATAAATTATAATATTAAATTTAAATTATAATAAATTATTGATTAAATTGATTATATTATTATTATTAATTTAATACTAATTATCTAAAAAAATTTATTAAATTGAAATAGTCAAATTATTAATCATATATAAAGGGTAAATATAGATTATTACTCATTAAAACCACAAATGTGACAAATATTTTAAAATAAATTATTTTCTCAACGTGATAAGTATTATAGAATGGGGGTATTATTATCCACTACTATTTTATTATTCATTTAATAAAAAAAAATAAATAAATTATGATAAAATTTCAAAAATTTTATAATTAAAGATAAATATGAAGATAAAATTTTCATCATAATGAAAATTCTAAAATCAACAAATAAATTTTTTTAAAAAATAACTTTAGGTTTACATTTTTTAAAAGTTTAATTATATGTCTTTATTTAAAAGCTCAATATTTATAAAATACTCTCAGGCTAACAGTAAACACGCCAAACCTAATGATTTGTTTAAAAATGTTATGAATATACCATGAACTTGAAAGAAATTCCAGTAAAAACTAATTAAAACATAAAAAAAAAATATAAAAAGAAGGATATGTAGTCATTAGAAAGAGTATAGTCATGAGATCAATAGCGATAATTTTGATTTACATTATTTTTTTTTATATTTGCACGAGAAATTCAGGCCCGTATCCATTTTAACGGTTTACAAATCTAATTAATTTCAGCTCGCCCTCTAAAGCAAAGAGGCTGGCTCAGGGGAATTTTTATTGCGGATGATTGAACTAATAACTTTAAGTCATGATGATCATTCTGCAAGTATTTTTTATCACTGAGCTATCCCATTCGGATTAATTCTAGTTATGTGATTGATGTCAGTGATTAAGCAATTGAGAATTTAAAGAGCAGTTAAAATTGAAAAATTTATCGGAAATTATCCAATAAATTGATGCTTGTGATTTTTAACCAGTGTGTTAATAATAATCATTAGTCGTTAGGAAAACCCTAAAAAAAAAAAAAAAAAAAAAAAATTCATAGTCGTGTAGGAAACCCTAAAAATAAAAAAAAAAAAAAAAAAAAAAAAAAGACTTTGTCAAATGCTTCCTCGTATCTGTTACTTGATCACAACAAGCAACGCGCTTGAGTCTAATTTATCTCCAAAAGTCACACAAGAAATGCTGATAGCAAACAGATATTGTAAAATATAGTAAGACAGAAAGCTACTTTTCTACCAAAACTCTTAAATATGTTAATTAAGATAGAAATTCAGTTTAACAATTTAACCAAAAATTGGGCAAGACATAAATATAGGTCCATTTGTTAAATTGATTTGAAAACAAGTTTCAGGTCATCATCAACCGGATGACTTACAAAACTGGGTAAGGGTTAAAGATTAGAGTCCTTGTTAACCTACGGGCTCAATTGACAATGTAAACTGAATATGTGAAAAAAACTTTCGAATTTAACTCCCACTAAACATATATATAAAGAGAGATGAAGGGCCACTCTTATGATAAAATCCGGATACAGGTAATTTTAAAAAAAAAAATTATAGTGATTGCTATTATCATCTCTTCACAACAATTAATATATTAGGTTGTGTAAAATTTATGCTTATAAGTTTGCAACCTCATTGTTTACCTGTCCGATATTTGGATACGTGGAATTAATGTATTAATCTACTAGAATGTTCATTGTCCAGCCGCCAGCGCTTACAAACCTAAGACCAACCATTTTTAAATATTCGATGTAGAATCTATAAGTTCATATGTTGAATTTTGCTTCTAATTTCTTTTTTATTTTTTATTTTTTTATTTTTATTGTCTAACATTCAAGGTCTAATTCTAGTCTATGCAAATAAAATAAGTTTATTATTATTACTATTATTATATTTCAATATGCAATTTTTCATTTTTTATAGGGAATTATGAATTTATGTGCCATGACTAGCTTAGTTGACCCAAGTAGGGACGGAATTTCGCAGCCGCCACTGTTTTGTTTTGTTTTATTTCCCCTCTCTCTCTCTCTCTCTCTCTCTCTCTCTTAAAGTATAAGTTATTTTTAATTTATTATTTTTTCTCAAAATATAGGTCGTTTTGTGTATTTTAAAAAATAATAAATAATATTTTTTTTAATATTGATCTTGTTCACGCTAAATATAATAAATACTTCACAACCAACTATCAATTTTGAGATAAATGATAATTTGGTCAAATTATCCTTGAATTTATTATAATCCAGAAGAATTAATTGCTTGTTTAATCCTTACGGAAAAACTTAAATAGGGATAGATGAAGTAATTCATGAGAAGTCCAATCAACTAAATAATTTTATCAGTGGATAGCACTCCATAATATTTGTCATATCTCAAATTTTACATCCTTTAAGAAAATCATTAAATTGTTAATTAAATCGACTATGTTACCATTAATTTAATATTAATTCTCTAAAAAAATCATTAAATTGAAGTAATAATTATTGGTCATGTACAAAGAGTAAACATGAAAAATATATTTATTAACTCCTTAAACCACAAATATGACAAGTATTTTAAAACATATATTTATTAAACTCCTTAAACCACAAATATGACAAGTATTTTAAAACAAATTATTGAAGTAATAATTATTGGTCATGTACAAAGAGTAAACATGAAAAATATATTTATTAACTCCTTAAACCACAAATATGACAAGTATTTTAAAACAAATTATTTTTTCAAATATAACAAATATTATGAAAACCGATATATTAACATTTATTACTAAATTGGTGATAATATTTATGGGATGAATATCTGGAATTTTGAGCTACTATTTGTATCCATATCCGTTTAAAATTATTACTATTTGTATTTATTTTAAATCTATTAAAATATTTACCAGCATCCCAATTTTTTAAAATTTTACTATCTAGACATATCTCAAACTCATTTAAAGTATTATTTACTCTTTAAAAGAGGTACATATCTTTATATTTTAAATTATCTAAACTAGAATTTATTTAAAATATATTATTCACTAATAAATCACAAAGCAGGCATACACTCAAAAGTTAATACGCATATATTATTGCGTATCTAATAATTTTACTACTAGTGTTTCAAATACTTTAATAACTATCTATATTTCCCTTAAATGCATCAAAGGGAGACAAACACTCTAAAATACACGTTACATTTTCATTCCTATGCAAGATGTGAGAAGAACAATCAATTATAGTCACTAAATGAAATAAATACTTTAAAATATATATTACATTTTGATCCCTTTATATAAGACGTGAGAAGTTAAATCAAGACAAGCAGATCACGCGAGACAAATTCTACGAGAGTGACACGTACATATCACAAATGAATTCAATGGATCTTCTAGAAAAAGTATTTTACGCATAAAATAACAATTTAGAAACTTGCAACTTCAAGTCTGAATCAGATTTGGAAAGGAAACCTTCTTATCGGGTCAAGAGTCAAAGTTAATTAGAGATTCCCCGGGTGATTTTAGATTTTTTTTTTAAATTTTATTATCTTAGTACTGAATTTTTTTTAGTAATTAGTGATTGGTCAGCGCTGTCTAATGATGCCATGTGAGACACATTCAGGAGATATCCCAGCCTTTAAAAACGGCGTAGTGCAAAGGCTAATTGAACGGCACAACAACTGAAAACGGCTAACAGTAGCTTGTAATTACTTTCATGAGAGGGCATAGCGCCAAAGCAAACCCAAGCAGTCACTATCATTTCACCTTCTACTTTACGCCCATTTTTCCCTGTCAATTTCTCTCTCCCACCATTTCCTCCTTAAAAAGAAAACTTATAAATCAAAAGGCGATGAACAACCCACTTAGTTCTACCTGTTTTTCTCCAATCCTTTACTGTTTCTCTTTCCCTATTCGCTTTTTTGACATTTCGCGTTCCTTCTCTAAGTACTATACATCGCCATTTCAGCCCTCGCCATTTCAATAACTTCTGCGTTCTCACGGCACGGGTTATTCTAATTTAGACAGTAATTTCTAATGCTAATTCCCTGTTTTATAATGCGAAATACATTTTTTTTTTTCTGCTTTTTGACTTTTCTATACTTGGTGGTGGTAGATGATTGATGGTGGTTGTAGACTTGAAGTTATTAAATCATGTTCTTATTTATATTCAGTTGTTTACTGCTTTTTGTGTATTTATTATTGGGTATTATTGTAATTAATTTTTAAATTATTGTTTTTCTTGGGTTTTTGAGTTGGCTATGATCTTGACAGTTACCGACACTGCAATTATATATATGGCGCTGTTAGTCTATATATGATAATGATATACAACACAAAAGAGACTCTTTTATTTTCGAGTACTTTTTTTACTTTGCTTATGGTTTTTATGGTGATTATGGGATAAATTCAGGATTGAAGAATAGATATGGATTGAGGGTTTTGCTGTGTAGATAAGGGATTCTGGTTTGCAATGAGCTTTACCTGCTTTGGTTTATCAAATTGGTGTAAAAGGACTAGTAGTCACGACCAACAACGGCCAGAAGGTAAGAAGCTCCTCTATTCTTCTTTTTTTTTTTTTTTTTTTGATAATTTGAAAATTTAAATTGTTTGATGAAAGTATAAGTGTAATAATAGACTAATTCATGTTGTTAGACTCGTCCTTGATTATACTCTCCAAGGGTTCTAGGTCATATTTTAGATTTTTCTGGATTATGGATTATGGATTAGGAAGAGAAGCGGTTGAATGTATTCTATGGTATAATGCAATATCTAGAAATGATGCAGGTGTTATTCTTGTTTATTGGGGTTCCTGATTACTTTCTTAATGCAAACTATTAGAAACTGGAGGTAACAAACACAGTATAAAGCCAGGTTTCCCTTATCATGCTACCTGGCTCAAGATAATCTTTGCTGATCTAGATATAAATGGAAATAGATTGACTTGTGTGTTGGATCAAGTTACTAGTGACTCTAGCTGCTTTTACTAGATAGGTTTATTTAATCACCATTCTAGTAATGGAAGTTGTTACTTTGAATAATTGATTATAGGGCTTGTTCTATGTGGAGCTTGGTGATGCATTGAACTGTATTGGTTTAGAATCAAATTTTAGGGATAATTGTTCTCAAACCATCATTGAAGGGATGTTCTCCAGCTGGCTGTATTCAAACTGTCTGTAGATTGTTTTCTGTGGACAAATGACAGTCAATTCTGTCAAGTTTAGCACAAATGTCAAAAAAAACCTGTTGGACCAGCGGTTGAACTTTTCTAATTTGTGGGACAAACTATGGCCCAATTCTGGATATGTCAAAATCCTTTTATTGCCAACCTAAAAATTATGAAAATGTGCAACATATCCAAGTAATTGGGTGTATGACTGCCAAGATTTGTTTCCATGTTAAATCTATATATTGTTTTTCCTATGTTGGATGCCTTTAGAAAATGGAATGCTGCCAGCTGCTTCCTTTTAATTGATATTGGATCTCTGCTATTGGGTTACTTTGCCTCACAGTGTTCTTACTTGCTTGTGTGTTTCATTTATTCATGGCTAGAACTTGCCACCAACAATGTGAGGGTGTTCTCTTATAATTCATTAAGATCAGCAACAGAGAATTTCCATCCATCATACAGAATTGGTGGAGGTGGTTTTGGAGTTGTCTATAGGGTGAGTCAAATATCCATTACTCATTTGTAGTTGTATTTATAGCATCTGTAGCCTCATGGGGAAGGGGAGACTGATTAACATCTGTACTGGTCATATTATTTTAGTTGCAGTTGTTCTAATGTTTCAGACATAACTTATATTGGTTGACTAAGATGCTCGTTATATTATCCTTTCTTGGGACGAGATGGGTTAAAAACCGGGAATAGATGGAGAAGATATTAGTTGATTCCTCTTGGAATGCAAGTGTCCATAATCTCACTTTTTGCAGTTAGTGCTGACACAACTTTTTGAATTGATAATTCCAGGGAGTGTTGAGAGATGGTACTCAAGTAGCAATTAAGTGTCTTTCTGCAGAATCTAAACAGGGAAAGCACGAGTTCATGACAGAGATCAAGATTATATCAAATATACATCACCCGAATCTTGTTGAGCTCATTGGCTGCTGTGTTGAGGGCAGTAACCGAATACTGGTATATGAATACCTGGAGAATAATAGTCTGGCTACTTCTTTACTTAGTGGTAAATGCCAAAATTTTGAAATATCATAAAATGTTGTGCCTATTAAATAACTCTTTGGTCTTTTTTTTTTTTTTTTTTTTTTTTTTTTTTTTTTTTTTCTAACTTTTTACTTAGTGGTAAATGCCAAAATTTTTTGAAATATCAATAAAAAATGTTGTGCCTAATTAAATAACTCCTTATGGTCTTTTTTTTTTTTTTTTTTTTTTTTTTTTTTTTTTGTGGGGAGGTTGGTTTTATTGATACATTTTTTTTTTTTTTTTTTTTTTTTTTTTTTTTTTTTTTTGTGGGGAGGTGGTTATTGATACATTTATCTAATATTATGTTCAGTTGTGGAATTCAAGAAATGAAATAGATAAGATTATTTATCATCCATTCTTTTTGAACTATTTGTGACTACAGATAAGTTCTATATTTTCCCAATCTGGGCACAAACCTGTATATATATGTATCTTTGAGTGAATTTCAGAAGTTATAAATATCACTTTTAGTATGCTGTAATGGAGTTTTCTAACACTGTATGCTTGGCTTTATGCCTTAAAATGTTGTTAAATTGAAATATTGTTACTAAACTGCTGGGGTTGACTCTTGACTGTATTCAGGTGCTGAACCACATGCTGCACCTGATTTTGCAATAATGATGATGTTCTCTATCTTTCTCCAAGTGTGTATTTGTTGGTTTTCGAGTATGTTAATTTCCAGCAACAACTATGGCAGGTTCAAAAGGTAAACATATTGCTATGGACTGGTCTAAGAGAGCCGCTATTTGCCTTGGTACAGCAACGGGTCTAGCATTTCTTCACGAGGAAATTGAGCCACCCATTGTCCACAGGGATATTAAGGCTAGTAATATACTTCTTGACAGAAACTTACAGCCAAAAATAGGGGATTTTGGACTGGCAAAACTTTTTCCAGATAATGTCACTCATGTTACTACTCGAGTGGCTGGAACAGTGTGAGCTTACTTATTTTAGCATTTCATTTATGTATCAGCTGCCTCTACTTCTCACTATCTTCAAATTTGGTGAGAAAAAGTTACTAGGCTTGCCAAATTAGCTACTTTATCCTCTCTCTAAAGGATTTAGTGCTAAATTTTGTTACTTTTGCAAACAAAGAGATTTCTTCATGATGTTATTCCCTGCTATACAATTATGTGTTTAGTTCTGTATAAACTCATTGTCTCCCTTCCACCTATTCTACTTTCTTCTTGCCTTTTACTGTCACTCATAATTTTTTATGTTTTGCAGGGGATATCTGGCCCCAGAATATGCCCTACTGGGACAGCTTACCAAAAAGGCTGATGTATATAGTTTTGGTGTACTCATACTTGAAATAATCAGTGGGAGAAGTAGCAGCAAGGCAGCATTTGGGATAGATTTGCTGGTTCTGATTGAATGGGTATTGTTTTAAACTTGTTTCATCAGTTGCGTTAAATCATATTCATGCTATTTTTGTTTTCCATGTTAACTTAAGAAACAAGAAAAAGTGCACATTAAAAGAAACACCTCGATTTTTTCTTTTATTAGCTTCAATGAGCATCATTGGCTCTTTAAGTTAGGGGCTGTTCATGGTGTCCCTAGTTTGATTGCTTTAATGGCCAACAGAAAAAGTAATATCAGCATGCTACTCAAGCATTCAGCAAAATGGTCAAATCATGAAACATTCTAAAATAGTCTAGAAATTAAACAATATTATGTCAATTTAGCTTTTCATTCAGTATGTAGTTCAGTTTTCTGAATGTCTTGCTATTTTTATTTGTTGGTCTTTCTGTATGAAGGAGATTTTTCTGCGAATGGATGCAGGGAATAGAGGAGAGGAGACTGGGTTTAACTTGAACAAACTTCTATAACTATACTTACTATACTATTAATATAATGGCATTGCACTTCAACCAGGGAAATGTTCCCTAATTCTTTGTGATGTACTAGGATCAGACTGATGGTTTGCAATGCCTTCTTTTGCACAGTTAATTATGTGCTGATTTGAAGTTGTATGTTGATGTAGACATGGAAATTGTGGAAGGAAAAAAGGCTTCTAGCTTTAGTTGATCCCGAACTGGTCGCATATCCAGAAGAGGAAGTAATGCGCTTCATTAAGGTTGCACTCTTTTGCACACAAGCAGCTGCACACCAAAGACCCACCATGAAGCAAGTAGTGGAGATGATTTCCAAGAAAGTTAACCTTAACGAGAAAGCACTAACAGAACCAGGAGTGCACAGGACTAATACCTCTCAGCACTCAGTAGGTGGTGGTAGTTCAGATGACACATCATCCTCCCAAAAGAAAAAGGGAAAGCTGTTATCATTTGAAAGCAATCCTCCCGGAACATCTATTCAACTCGATAGTAATCAAAGTGTGGCACAGCTGCTTCCGAGGTGATGCGTTAGCTAGTTCTTTTTACACTGTCTCTTCTTTTTTTTTTTTTTTTTTTTGGCACAGCTGCTTCCGAGGTGATGGCGTTAGCTAGTTCTTTTTACAACTGTCTCCTTCTTTTTTTTTTTTTTTTTTTTTTTTTTTTTTTTTTTTTTTTTTTTTTTTTTTTTTTTTTTTTTTTTTTTTTTTTAATTTGTCTTTCTGAGCAGAATGTAGAAAGCCTGTAAAGTCCTAGGTTCTTTTACAATTCTTACCCCTTGTGCCTCTGCCAATCTTTTACTCTTAACTTTGTTGTTGAGAGAATGGGTGAGCCTGGGGGATCAATGTGATAAGGGTGACAACTATGTATATCACCTGTAGGTGTAACTAGTTGATAAAATCTATTCATCTAATACAAAAATCTGCTAACAGCTTGCCTTTTTCGCACCTGTCTTCCCCTCCCCTCCCCCTCACACAGACTGAGGGAGAAGCTTCATCACTTCAATCTTGAATATATATTAGTATTGGAGGCTTCTGCGACACAGCATGGCACAAGTGGATACGTTTATAATTAACTTAGGTTTTGTTTGGAAAAGAGATGAAAGAAAATCATAGAGTAAGGAAATTAATGAAAGCTATTTTACATTGAGCAATACATTGTCTTAATTCACTCATAGTTTTTTCTCCCATTTGGAGAGATCTTAATTATGTTTGGCCGGAAGGAAAATAGTGAATATTTTTCTTTCTTTGATATTTTTTCACACTCTTTCCAAATAAAAAAAGAAATAATTTCCCTTGATATTTCTCTTACATCTTATCTTTTGTTTAACAATAATCTTGTAGACTTCGTGTCCATGTTTCATATGTTCTTTGTCCATGGGCTTCATATTAAAGCTAAATTGAATAGGCTTGACCCAATTTTTTGGCTTTGCTGATGATCCATCATTCCATAAAAGAATCTTAGGTAATGCTCTTTTCTTTTCTTCCTCATTTTTCTGTTTTCTGTCTATACATTGTTTTGTTATTTGTCTGTTATTTTTCAACTTTCATGTTTGTCTGATTCCTTTCGGTTGCTTATCTGTTATTTTGTTATAAGTCACGTGCTTGTCGGTCCTGTGTTGGTTGGTTATGTGTTTTTTTCTCAAAGGCTATAATGTACATATAAATAATATAATATATGCATTTCAAATATAAATTCTCCAGCAATTACATTATCAAATGTTATCATTAATAATTCCAATCATATTATAAATATATCCTCACCAATAAAGGTAGTGGAGTTTAAACCTGGAAAGCACCACCAGTACGGATGGGGTTTTGAGCAGGAGACTGTAGGTTTGTGTTATCCCATATTTGGTTTAGTCAAAATATATGACTTTGATAATTATCCTTCTCGTGAACTAATTTTTAGCGAGTGAGTTACGCCCAATCTATTTTATTACAGTTTGCATGTTTGTTCTTTTTTTTTTAAAATGGATCTTAAAATCCTAACGCTGTCAGATCATGTTTGTAGTTTTTTTAGAATTAGATACTAAAGATTAAGTCATTTAAATGTACAATACCAATGCAGTAGTTTAAATGATTCGTATTAGATATTTGCATATTCTTTGCTTTCTAGCAAATCCGTAACCATCTTTTATTGGTCATAAAGCTTTTCAGAATTGTGTTTTATAATATGTTTAATTTCGTGTCGTGTTAAGGTTAAAATATTTAACATGATGAATAAATAATTTATGTTTGCATTTATCCTAATCCCGTCATTATGTTAGGTGAACCTGATGCGAACGCAACCCACCAGCCTATTTTGACACTGCTAATACAATTTATTGCCAACTTGCACGAAAGTTACAAACCAATCTAGCTGATCAGTGGCAGGTACAAGTGTTTAGGCCCCATGTATTATTTTCTCAGCTCACGTAAATGTGAGAAGAGGGCCTACTATATTTAATGGTTGATATGCATATACACATTTGTTGCTAACTTTAAGTTGTGCTTCCACGTTGCAGTTTGTAGGGGCGGCCATTTTCCAGTTTTTGTAACCGGAAACCACCGGTTCGAAGCCAATGGGAACCGGAACAGAAACTGTCGGTTTGAATCCGGTGTGAATCAGAATCAGAACCGTGAGGAATTGGAATCGGTCCGAACCGAAATCGGAATCGGAGGTCTGCGATTCGGTTTCGGTTTCAACTTTTGAAGAACTGTGAACTGTTCGGAACCGGCGGTTTTTTCAACCGGTTAGAATCGATGGTTCCGACGGTTCGAAGCGGCGGCTACATCCGGTTTCAATATATTGTTGTTAAAATATTTTTGTGAAATCTTAAAATTAACTCTCCTAATAACTATATAATGGCTAGTTTTGAGGGCATTTATGGAAAATTAATTTTTTGGATCTACTATAACATATCATTTAAAAAAAAATAAATTAAGATCATGCCATTTTTCTTAAAAAAAAAAGTATTTTAATAAATAAATTAAGTTAAGCCTTTTTTTTCTTTATAAGTTTTTTCCAAAAATTATTTAATAAATATTTAGAATTTAAAATTTCAACAAAAAAATATTCCTAACTTTTAACTTTCGATTTCATAATGCTGGACAATCGATCGAAAACTGACCAAAACTGTTGATTTGAAACCGTTAAACAACCGAAATTGAAACTATAACCGTCAATTTCCGATTTTTTGATCCAGAACTGAAACCAGCAGTTTCTTCAAGATTTATTAAATCTAGAACCGAAACCGGCGGTTCGTAAATGTGGCCACACCCTAGCTTCAATCTTAACACATTCTTTAATGGTGAACTGGGAAATTTCTAGAAAATAAAGGGGCTCAAAGACTTAAAACGATAAATGGTAAAACAGAGCTGCCTGTACCATTAAAATAGGAGTTCAAAGCAAAATACGTGTACAAGAGAAATATTGATAGGAAAAGGCAAAATTCACATGAAATATATCACACCAAACCTTAAGCCAACAAAATTGACACAAACCATAAAAACGTTCCAACACAGAAAACTGCCAGGTGCCAACCATGCCAGCTTCCAAATACTGTAAGAAGCAATACAAGTTTTAAGATTATACTAAACTTTACAAACTCACTACTAAATTTACTTTCATATGCATATTTTTAACATCTAGCAGCTTTGCTTTTCAAGCAGCTGCTATTGAGACGGGAATTGCTGGAGCTGCAGTTGTTGTAGCCTTAGCAGAAGCAACATTTGGCGTGGCAGTGGGGGCAGGGGATGCGTCCTTAGCGTCTTTTTTCAGCTCTGCTGGTGGTGGTGGTGGTTTGGGCTTCATGTGAGGAGGAGGGTTATGTTTAAGCTTGAGAAGGATTTGACGCATTCTTGACAAGTCAGTTGGCTTTCCAGGCTTGGGTCCCTCGATCACAACAATAGATGGCTTCTTGTTCTCTTGATCTTTCTTTCCTCTTTTCTCCATGGCTGGTACTTCATGTGGAATGAGCTCCGCAATTGCTTTCCAGTAATTCTTCTCAGCTTCGGCATGGAACTTTTCCCGGTTTGCCAAGAACAGCTGACATGTAAAGTTAAAAATCAGATTAGGCATTGTTTAGTCTTGCTAACTTCATTTTTGAAATGCAAGCAACGATATGTTTCAGAAAACTTAATGCTACATCCTCTATACATTCAGTTGACCGCCGTTTGTATTTCCTATGTTCCTTTTTCAGGGATTGATTTGGCTACAATACAGATAACGACTTCCATTAGTAATATGACCACAATTAATTACCAAGTCCATTCATATTATAACAAATTCGATTCTCAGTTTTGCAAGTTTATTACTCAAAAATCACCACACCCGTCTCCTTCAACCGGTACCCTTCCAATAAATCACAACAACACTTTAAACATTATGACACCATTCTTTGCAACCTGATCCTTATTTAACGATTTTGGCTTAAAACAAGAAACACTTCTTTTATGTATATTCCAGTTTTTCTTTGAAATAGCGGAAAACAATACCTGAAAGGGACACAATACATAGTCAAATCACTTCAGATGTCCCTCCCTTCTCAGTATAGAAAATGAAAGAAGATATCAAATAATTTAACATTTCCCAGCTCTATTCAAAGAATCAGCCCTTCAATTCCTTCCAGACACAATAATAAACACAGTGATGAGAACTTTATTCAAATTGAAAGAATCCAATGAAGACCAATTTAACCAACAACTCCAAAAAATGGTAGCACTTTAATGGACTCTGTTCATGAATGAATATAAACTACCCAAGTTCCCATTGATATCCCATATAATATAACTGAGAATCAATAACTAAAAACATATTAATTGATCCATTTGCAAGAAAATATTATATGTGTGTGTGTGTGTGTGTGTGTGTGTGTGTGTGTTTACATGTTAAGGGTGAAGTATAAAATATGCAAATTTGTCTCTCACCTCCTCCTTCTCCCTATTGGAGGCTTTGTTCTTCTCAATAGTCAATTGGCGCTTCCGATAGAATTCCCTTTTATACTCCTCCGCTTCCTCTATTATCTGCTGCAACATCTGTTTCTCTTCCTTCTCTTTCTCTTCTAGTCTAATCGCATTCAGCCTGTACTTTCATTCACAGTTTCGCACATCATAACACCGATGTCAGATCACCATCAGATCTACCCAATTATTCATGTTTTGCTTTTTAGTTGAAAATTCGCCTGGAAGTTTAATTATTTTGGAAAACACCAGATCATGTAATTAAGCAATAATTTCTGATTAAGAACTAACAGAGATACTATAACAGAACTTAGGAAGTAATTTATTAACTAATTAAGTACTGGCAGAGAACAGAATCGAGAGCTCACCTATGCCACTCTCTCAATGCAAATCCTTCCTCTGCCTGCATCCCTGCTGGTGGTGGCAAGATCGGACCATTAAATCCTTGGCCGCCATTCTGCTCCGGAGAGAAAGCAATAGAGAATCCTCCACCAGCACCACCAGAATAGATCGACGGAGGACTCTCTCTCACTGGATGAGATGAGTACATGTCATCGCCACCGGTATATGCATGAGAGGTGAAGATCGGCGACGACTCAACGGCCGAGTCCTTGACAGAGTCAGTATCGAATTTGCTGTAAGACTCGAACCGCTGAGAATTTAAGCGAGGCTCATAGCCGATGTATCCATCATCGTCGAAGGGACTAGTGGAGCCGGTGAGCCGAGACTCGTCACCAAATGAACCGGCGAACGATGACATGATTCTCTGCTCGTCTCTTCCCAACCCCAGTTGTTTGCTTCGTTAAGAATCACTTCACAGGTCTTTTGAAAAAAAAAGCTTGTCTTAAATTCGAAACGAACAGAAAGCATGTAAGCTCGCATGCAGTTCAACACTTTTTCAATTTTTATTGGTCAAAATTAGCTTTCACGAATCGGTTAATGCCGCGTTTCAACTTAAGGTGTGGCTGATGCATTGATGATTCTCCATGCAAAGAAATAGACAGCGCCACCTTTCACTGTCTTGGAAGTTTTTAAGGGTAAGAACGAGAATAAAGCGAGGAAAAAATTAGTGAAGAATAATTTATTTTCATTTGGTCGTTTGGATGAAATTTATTTTATAGAGAATTTAAAATATATTTTTGATTTTATTTTTATTGAAAATATATGTTTCAAAGGACTAATTTAACAATAATCAGGTTTTTCTACTATTTTCTTTCAATCCTTTTCTAATCATATTTTACTTTGTATTTTCCTCCTTGTTTGTGAGTAAGAAAAAAGAGAAAGAAATTTGCCCTCCGTTTTATAAATATTAATTTATTTTTTCTATTTGTCCAAACTTATGGACAATTTTTTCTTTTTTCTTTTTTGAAAAAATAAAACTTTTTAACATATATCCTCATTTAATATGTTTTGTTAACAGTTTTTCTACTTAATTTTTTATTGAAAAATAATTTTTGTTAATATTAAATCATTTGGTGTTCAAGCCAAATAATCATGCTCCATATTTTAGGATTTGAACCTAAGACTTTTGGTTAAGGAAAGAAATCTCTATTATTCTATCTCAAAATTAAAAAATATATTAATATTAATATGTATTGAAAATATAAATAAATTTTTTAAAAAATATTATTAATTTTTAAAATTTATATGAAAATAAAAATAAATGTATATTTATGGGACAAGATGGGTATTTTATTTCCTTAGTCTATTTTCCTCTTGACATTCCACATACAATCAACAACTTAGAGGTTGTTTGGTTGGATGTAAAATAATGAGGGGCATAAAATTACAAGTGAAAGTTTATTGGGATTTGTAAAATACATTGTTTGGGAAGAGGTAAAATCCGTAAAATAAGGAGTGGATGTAAAATATTTTTATTTTACTTCCTCCAATTTACTCTCCAAAATGGGAGGAAAATAAATACAACAAAGAGGCAACTAAAAGTATCTTTGGGAAGAATAATGACGTAAAATGATACTATTCGTTTTACCTCTTTATTCTACGCTCATTCTTTGAATTCGTATAAAATAAGGGTGTAAAATAATAATAATTATTATTATTACTATATATAAATAGTAACTTTTCACCCGTTATTTCTTATTTTTACTCCATTTTGGGAGAAAAATTATATAAGGTAAAATAAATTTATTTTACACTCTCTTTATTATTTTCACACAAACCAAACAAAGTAATTTGAAAATTCCAATGCATTTGACCCCCTATTTTACATCCTTCCATATTTTCCATCCATCTAAACAAAGGCTAATTATGCTTTGTTTGGGAAGAGGGGAAGTCAAATAAGGGGTGGAAATAAAATAGGAGTGAAAAATTTTACTATTCATTTTTCTCCCAAAATGGAGCGAAAATGAGGTTTAAATGGGTGTAAAACAAATTTATTTTACATCCTCCTTGATATTTTACCTCAAACTAAATAAAGGATCTTGATAATTCCAAGAAATTTTCACTCTTTATTTTAGATCCACCCAAATTTTAGACCCTGCCAAATAAAAGTTAAGTAAAATAAATTTATTTTACTCCCATCTTTTTATTTTTCCTCCAAATCAAATAAAAAATATAAAATAAGAATGGTAAAAGAAATAGTATCATTTTACTCTCTCGTTTTTACATTCTCGCTCACTTTATATCCTATTTTCATCCAAACAAAAGCATTAGTGTCCCCACCAACTAGCTGGAATATTCATCAATTACGTGGATGAATGTGAGAGGAGAGGTTCTCAAATTTAGACATAGTGCGGCGCTTACTGTTCGTGTGCTTCCGCAGGAATAAATAATTTCGTAGAGGCGCGTATGATTATGTACGCTAATGCTAGCGATTTAACGGTCGTTTTTTGGGGACTTTACGGCTAGGCTGAATATTTGCACACCGCGACTCCAAGCAGTGACAGAGCCAGGGGGGGTAGGGGGGCCACCACCCCCTGCCTTTGCTAATTTTTGGGATAATGCCTGTTTTCACTTTCTGATGATGAATTTGGTAGTCTGGTGGTAAGATTCTTATACTTGATCACCAGACCTGAGTTCGAATGCCGAGTGGCTGTAATTTTTTTAGTTTAATTTTGTACATAGTTTTAGCTAGTAAAACAAGTTTTTTGCATAGATTTAGTTAGTACAAATAAATAAATAAATATATATAGTGCGAAATAATTAATTCCGCGCGCTAAAGCAGCGACGCGTATGAAGGCTGATATGTTACCGCTAATCAGCTAGCGATTTTAACGGTCGTTTTTTGGGGACTTTAGCGGCCTGATAGGCCTGACATAAATTTAGGCACACCCGCGACTCCAAGCAGAGTGACATATACGAGAGAGCCAGGGGGCTAGGCGGGTGCCACACAACCCTTGCCTTTGTGGCTAATCTTTTTGGGAGCCCTAAAAAATGGAATAATTCGGCCCTGTTTTCCACTTTCTGATGATGCGAATTTGGTAGTCTGGGGTAAGATGGTCTTATAAGTCTTTGATCACCAGACGCTGGATGTTCGAATGCCAGCGTGAGTGGCGCCGATGTAATTCTTTTACAGTTTAACTTTTTGTACATAGTTTTGAGCCTTAGTTTAAAACAAGGTTGTATTGCAGTATGATACTTAGGTGTAGTTTACAAAATGAACATAGAGAATAAATATCATTTATGAATTTTGACTATATGAATAAACCCGGATATAATCACACAGCACAATTGTTTCATTTTTTTTGTTTGCAATAGAGTGGTCAAATATGCGATGATGTATATTATTTTTAGTGTATTATAATATTCTAATTCCTGTTTTATATCTTAGTTTTGAATTTTGATTCATGATATGAATAACATAAAATCACACAAATTTTAAAACGGCTATATATACAAATTGATGGTCACGGGTTCTCTAAATCATATTATATTCCAATTTTTATTATATAGTGTAATATATAAATAATAAAATTTAAAGACAGTCTGTCGTTGGAAGAAAAACTTATAAAAATTTTTAAATTTATTACCGAATATGTTAGCGAAACATATGAGTAATGATTATTTTGAATTTATCAAAGGAAATAGATTTATATATTATGAATTAATTGATTTTTGACTTGACTCTGGACAATAGTTTTTAGAAAAGTTAATGTAAAGTTCATTAAATAAACATATATGATATTTAATTTATTCAAAGAAATAGATTTAATATTATAATTAATGATTTTATTTTAATAGTTTTAGAAAGTAATGTAAAATTGAATTGATTGAATTTTATAATTGTAATAAAATACTTAAAATTTTAAACTAATAATTATTTTCATTGTAATTTTTAATATGTAAATGTTAGAAAATTATTTCTTTCCTATTGAAAGTCCTCATGTATACTAAAAAAAAAAATCTTTATTATTTTGTTGCTATTTATACCATTTTCATTAAAAAAAAAATTTAACCACATGTAATAATTTTGCTTTTATAATTACACTATTTTAGGTGCTCTTTTAAATCATATTTATTTTGTATTCATAGTATGAAATGATAAAATATATTTTCGCCCCCTCTGTGAAAAAGTCCTGGCTCCATCACTGTCTCAAAGGAAGATGGAAATGTGAGTGCAATCAGTGCACGTATAAAAGCAAATCATAATGAAAAACTGATAAGCTAATAGTCTAATGCTAAGTGTATATACGGCTTAGTGATAGATTTAAATTTGATTCTCTCTATGCGAAAAAAACAACTTGACTAATGTAAAATGAGTTTTATCCTCTAGATAAATCATTATTTTTTATTATGATGCTTAGAAATAGTCTGTTTGGCAAAACTAGCTATTTTAGTAATCGTTAATTGTTTTAGTAGAGTGCAGCTGTTAGCTGTTTAAGTAGCTTTTCATGAAACGATAAAAGCTAAACCTTATATGAGTTAACTTTTATAAAAAGCTACCGTAATCTCTAAAAATTAATCAAAACGCTCCCGAACAACTTTTTAAATAGCGTTTAGTCAAAACGTTAAAAACTATTTAAGAAGCTGTTGTCGAATATAGCCAAAGAGAAGTTTAAATTTTAAAAGGATGAAACATTAACTACCTAATCAATCAATCTTTTAGTAATAATTAGCTCAAATTTAAGTAAGTTTAAATCTTTTTTTTTTTTCAATGAATTTTAAGGTTTGGCATAATCATTTACGTAGGCATGGCCATATTGCGGTTCCGGGAACCGGAACCGTCGGTTCGAACCGGCCCGGAACCGCAACCGGAACCGGTGAGAACCGGAACCATTGTCACACCAATAATCTACCCACATCAATTGTAGAACCGAAGGACAAACTTTTTAAATAGCGATAGTTCGCAAAACGTTAAAAACTATTTAAAGATAGATGACTGTTGTTTGTCTGAAGTGATGTCTAGGTCCAATATAGTAGGGAAGTTTCACTAAATTTGGTACACAAGGATAATGCAATACAAATTAACAAATTCCTAATCAATCAAAATCTCTCTTAGTGTAGAAAATCATTTAAAAGACTATCTAAGATTTATGTGAAGTATTCAGTTTCTAAATCACTTGCTCTTTTTTAATTTTTGCAATGACATTTATCAGAAGAGTTGGCTATTAAAAACATTTACTGAGGCATGGCCATATGCGGTTCCCGGGGAACCGGAACCGTCGGTTTCGTTAACGGCCCGAACCGGCGTAAACCGGCAACCTGGTGAGAACCGGAGACCGCTGCGAATCGAACCGGAACCGGAACCGGGAAAAAAATTCCGGATTGCGGTTCCGGTTCCGGTTCCAGCAATGTGGGAACCAGGAACCGGCGGTTCCTAGAAACCGGTCGGGAGACCGGGCAATGGAACCGGGCCGGTTTCTCCGGCCGGTATATAGATAACCGCCGGTTCTCGGGAGAGCCCCAAGGCCGAGTTAGAACCGCCGGTTCGAACCGCAGGTTCTAGCCGTGGATGTAAACTTGTCAGATTTTTGTTTTTTTTTTTTTTTTTTTTGTTTTCTTTTTTTTAATTGTTGTTAAATGGTCTTAATTGAACCCCTGCCCACTTGTCATAAACGGCTACATAACGGCTAGGTTTGAAGGGGTTATTTTTGGAAAAAATTGAATTTTGTGGGATTTTAATTATAAATACCTCATATTTATTTACGCGAAAATTCATTTACAAAAAAAATCTCAACTCTCTTGCTACTTTACTCTTCTCGACAATATACTACACTCTCTGACTTACTCTTCTCTACCAAGTATACTACCACTCTACGTCTATATTATTCAGTTTATTTTCTCTACTCAACATTTATACTCTTATAAGGAGGTAAAATTTGAAACTTAAAAAAAAAAAAAATTGCATTAGTTCAAACTTAAAAAAAAAAAAAAAAATCAGTTCAAATGTTTTTTTTTCTAAAGCCGGTCTTAAAAAATTTTGAAATTGTTAGGTGTTTATTTTTTAAATTTTGTGTATGTTCAAAATAAGGGTTTTTTTTTTTTAGAGGTTTGGGTCTTGAGTATTTAAATTTGTTTTACAGTATATTTTTAAGAAAATTATTTTTATGTTAATATTAATTTTGTTTTTTTTAAAAGACCGGGTATTTAAAAAGTTTTTAACAATTTCAAATTAATGCCGATTCGACCGGAGAGAAAAAACCAGGAATCGGAACCGTCGGGATCGTTTTTGTAGAAATCGGTGGATCGGGAACACGGAACCGCGAACCGGAACCGGAGCCGGTCCAAACCCGGAACCGGAACCGGCCAATTTCGGTTCAGGTTCCGGTTCCAGGCTTTCTGGAAAAACGGAAGAACCGCCGGGTTCCGGAACCGTGGCCAATGACTACTGTAGCGTGTTCCAGCTTTTCTGGAACCGGAACCGCCGGTTCCGGAACCGTGGCCATGCCTACATTTACGTGTATAATATATTCAGATTGTGTTCGTCAATAACCTTTTATGTAGTTTTTAGAGGTTATAGTAACGTTTTGTGAAAAGTTAACTCATATAACGTTTTCATGAAAAATTACTCAAGCAGTAAATAATTAAACGCTATTAAAACAACTAATAGCCACTAAAATAACTAATTTTGCCAAACAAAACTTCAATTTAATGTTATGCTCGAATATTCTAACATTTCACACTATAGTGAGGTATTGTTATTTTTTAAGTGATATTTACCATTGGTGTAATAGTATATTGTAATTTTATGATGATTAAAATTTAATGTTCTTGTTATTATGTATTTTGAATTCTCAAAATTTAAAATATAATTTTCTAATATCCAAAATATTTAAAGGAAATAGAGGTTAGTAGTATGTGAATCATTTAGTTATTGAATTATAAATGTTACTTCATTTCCTATAAAGCTGAAAATACAAATTCAATTCCGGAAACACGTTTTAGTAAAAGAGACAAAAATTTCTACACTCTACCGTCCAATGAAATACACATCCTAATTATATAAAAAAAGTAGACAAAAATCTTATTTATTTGAGCAACTTCAATATTTTTAACCGATAAAATTAAAAATTTTTTTATTAATATCAAAGGCACAATTATTGGGTTTTTTTTTTTTTTTTTTTTTTTTATTGGGCTTTTTTTTTTTTTTTGTTTTTTTTTGCATTCATCGTGGGCCTTATGACTACTCCAATGCCCTAAGGGGCAAGGTAAAGTTGCCTAGTTAGTTAGTTTGTAGAACCGACCCTGGGAGGAGGGTTATGCCGCGAGTGTGCTTTGAAAATGCTGATACTCTATAAAAAGGTGTAAAGTACCTGTTTACCCCTGAGATTTGACAAATTTATTATTTCATCTCTTTATTTTGTGAAACCTAATTGTCTTGTTAGGTACGGTCAAAATTACGGTTCCTAGAACTGAAATTGTTCGATTTTTGAACCGGTGGAAACTGAACTAATCAGGGTTGTTCTACAGTTTAGTTTGATTACCGTCATTTTTTGAAATCGTCGAACTGACCATCTTCAAAATAATCAACTTGATATATATCTGACTGAAACTTTTCGATTTTGAAATCCTATTCGAGGGCATGCGAAAGCTAGAGTTATATTTTCTGATTCCCGGTATCGGGAACGGTGGGCTATATCTATGTCTATAGAGAAAATTTTGGTCCTTCCAGTTGAATGATTTGGACTTTTTTTTCCAATTTCGTCAACTAAATAAAGTGTAAGCCTAAAAGTTGGAGAAAAGACCAAATTCATCTCAATTCAACAAAAATAACTAAATTAATAAAGATTAAGGAAAAATAAATTAAAGGAAAATCGATGCCTTATCAAATACTTCCATATTTGATCCATTCCTTACTTGTAGGTAAGTCTCGTGTTTGACAATTAGTGTGAGGAATTTATTTCTTTTACTTGGTTGTGCATCAAGAGATCAATTTCTCTCATTTCTTCTTTATTATTGTCATATGCAGACGTCTCTGTTTTCTCTCCTCAACTAATTGGTGCCTCTTCTTCCTATTATGGGGGAGTTTTGAAAATAAAGTAATGGAAGGAATGGACAAAAAATAAATTTAGAGGACAGAATAATCCTGAGAAGGGAGGAAGACCATAGAGCTAGGTTTGAGCAAACTGTTGGAAAAAAAATATTTGAAAACTGCATTGAAATCGATGTATTGTGGTTGTTTCGTTTTGAATACAGGTTTAGTTTTGAAAGGAAATGTTTTATAAATTTTTTGTTTTGCGGGGTCGTTTTAGAAGTAAAAAAAATTTACCTTAAGATCCCGATATAAGTGAATGTTATAAATATTGTACTATTTACAAAGTTGAAAGTGATTATTTATAACAATTAAATATATGCAATCCGCTTAACTTTATTAAATAAATTATAACATGAAACAATGAAGTATAATCAGCATTGCAAATATTCAATTTAAGAAAATAAAACAATTATTAATGGTGAGATAGGTAGAATTAAAACTAAAATAGAGATGAAAAGAGTAATCAACCCTCATCCATATAAGGTCTACTTATTTTTAATCCGTAATTCTTCCATTTTTTTAAGCGGATATTTTACTTTCATTGTTTTTTCATTCACCTATGATTTTTGAAGTGGAAAGACACTGGAATACCGAAACAAAATGCGAAACATAATGCCGAGGATGATTTTAACACAGCGTTGCGGAAGATCAATACCTTTCAGATATAGGTTAGTAATTATTTTATTGAACTCGTTTTCCAACTTCATATGATTTTAATGTCATATTATTGTATGCTAATAGTGACGTGCAAAGACATTTTGTGTGTGAATTACTTAATCTTTAGTAGTATTTTTATTCATGCATTGAATTGTTGGAGGCATGTGATGATATTATTTTATTAAATTGAATCACTTATTTTCCCTATTTTAAATTTTTATAAAATTATACAAACTCTTTTCCTGATGCTATGTGGTTCAGACTATATCTCTTGTGAACTTCCTTATCAGATTTATCATAAATTATCTCGTAAAATAAGGTTTTTTAATATTCTATATAATTTATTTTTAAATCCATCTTCTACATTTGACTTCCCTTTAATGGTCCCTTCGGCCTTAAATACTTTGGTACTTTTGCCGTATAAAGTGAGGCAAGAATTGGATAAAGAGGCGAGTATTAAATTTTTTTAAATGGCCAAGTTTTATCCCTTGCCAAAACCCTTTCATCGCGCCCCTCTGCCAGTCCAGTACCACAGCCTAATCAAGCCCATTTAATCGGAGCCGCTCCACACCTCAGTCTTGACCAACTAATACCCACCCTCCCAAATCCTCTCCTCCACTCATCTCGGCACCCTTCGTCTTCTCTTTCAATCTGAAAAAAGGCAGCAACGGAACGGCCTAGAGATGTAAGACGTCACGGGCCGCATGAACCTGGCCACTCCATGCGCTTTGGACAGCGCATCCTTTATCATCCGCGCTCGGACCTTCACTAAATGCGCATCGTCTTTCCAGATCGCCGACGGGTGCTTTCAATGGGTTCACGCCTTAACCTCACATCGAGTTCAATCCCTAATCTGTGCCTTCGAATCTCGATAAATGGCATACTCTTCTGCTCATAACGCTAATTACACCAGAATCAAGTGCAATCCCTAATCGCTTTGATATTTTCCTCACCTACAAAGAGCTGAAATTTGTTTGAGTAAAATAATGTTTGTAGAAAGGCGAGGATATTGACTGTGCTGCTACGTTATTTGTATCTGGTCTGGGCATTTTTGTACAAAAATGGTATGAATAATTCTCTCCGTATTGAGTTCTTAGCATGAAATTGCTACTACTCCTATAGCTTCCACCCAGATGAATTCTCTCCCTCTTTCTCTTGTAGTGAACCAGAAGGAAGATTGTTGCATTACATAAAATGGGTAATTAAATTTTTTATTGTTTTTTTGGCTTATTGTAGTGCAAAACGAGAAAGAAAAGAACGAAAAGGTTTAATATATTTCTATCTTTTTGTTATTTTTCTTGAGAATATTAACTTCTGTTAGATCAATCCTTTAACCCCATATCTCGATTTACTTATTGCTAAAAATTGAGAAGTGCAGAAACCCCTTTGGTTTTTGCCATGAATTTTCTTTTCTCTTCTTTTTTTTTTATTTATTTCTTTTATTTTTATTTTAAATCTGCAAATTGTAAGGAATTTAAATTGTTTATGTTTGTTTAATGGAAATGTTGGACATGGATAGTAATTATTGGCTTCTTGTTTGGACGTCGTTCTCTATGTCTGCTTGTACACTGGTGCCCATGTTTTATACCCAAAATCTCTACATCGTTGAAACCCGTTTCCTGGTTTCTGTCCCTAAGTAGTGTTATAACCTTAAACGATGGAGAGAGCACGTCTTTATACATACATACTGAATCACAGAGCTAACGAGTAAGCGCGTTTCTGACAGCTGGCCGATGCAAGTGATACACCTGATTGATTCTCGTGTGCACATCGAACTTGCATACTGAAAGCAAGGAGAGCTGCATGAGAGCACTTAGCTATACATTTCAACATGTGTATGCGTTCCATTTGTGAAGTGACTCTCTCCCTAGCATTTAAATCTTTCATATTCTTGAATTTTGTTAGCTACATTTCCACCATTGAGTAGCGGATATTGCGGTAGGTGTATATAACTGGCAGATCGGTCCAAAGCATGATATCAGGTACTTCCTAGCACTGGCACAAATTGATCGATTGCTCCATTTCTTGGGAATCATGGATATTTATGCTGTTGGAGTCTTGACATGTCGCAAGTGAGTATGTCAGAATTCACGTACTAAGTCGTTGATATAGTGAGTTAAAATGGCCTGGGTTAGAGTGTGAGAGCGCGGCTCCTCGGACCCAGTAGATATATGTGATTATCTGGCGGATAATTCACATATATATATCAAGGTCTAACTGATATCTATGTTGCACGCGGTGGTGTGCATAGCTGAAACGATAGGTGAGAGTGGAAATAATCTCTATAGAAATGAGGGAGTAAAGGTGGTAGATATTATTTAAAGAAAGGATCAATTTTTCATCTCTAAAAGTGACAAAAATTGGATGGAGGGACCGTTAATTAGAGGGCAGACAATGGAGAAATAATTAATATTTTATTATATAGAAAAATCAGCGAATATTTTAAATAATTATAGCAGAGCTGAAAGAACTAAAGTATAATTAATTTTCCTTCAGAGAGATACCTTTTTTTGGAAAACTTAATAATTCATAATATGAATATAATAAGATTACATCATAGAAAGCGCCAAAAAGAGAAAGGCCAAGAAGAGACCGCGTCTAGGTTTTTTTTTTTGTATTATTATCGTGTCCGCTCTTGATTTGTTTATTTATATCCCTTAGAAAAGCACTTTAGTGTAATATGCCATACCCCAATAATTAAATAATGCAAATTTGTATAAAATAAAAAATATAATAACTTTCCATCGGAGAAAAAAAAAACAAAATAATATTTTTTTCTTCTTCCACTTTAAGTAATGGTTTAGTTTTTTTTTTTTTCACTTTAATTGATGTTTTGGAAAATTAAAAGTCACCATTAATTACTTTTGTTTACTTTTAGCTTGTATTATTGGTAAACTAATTTTTGAAAAGTTTAATAATACTTTCAGGATTAGATCAGTATATTTATTTAATATATATTTGCTTATTAGACACCAAAATACTCTATCTCCTATGCGCTAACCCTTGCAGGCGTTATAGCAGATAAGTAAGAAAAGTTGTAAGTTTTACAAAGCTGCATTCTCAACCTTTCCTTGGAATTTGAAATCCACATAACCACGTGTTATACTATGTCCGTACCCAACCGCTCTCTGCCGCTTTAACCCCTTAATGCCATGTCCGTACACTGGAGGATATTTTTGGTAAATAAGATAAACTCAATGCTCTTAAACAATCTTCACTATTTGCCTATAAACGTGAGAGGCATCACCACCGCCTCATATTGAAACCCGCAGGCAACAGTAAGAGGAGGGAGAGGGGAGTATTTAAGAAGAGAGACCAAACGAAGCTGAGAGTGAGAGACAGTGAGAAAAGTGTCTAAATAGAGAGGAGAGGAAAAGGGAAAAAAAACAAAAGCCCCCATTCATCAGCAAATTTCCTCCTCATTTTTCTCTTCTTTCTGTTTCTCTTCGACCATTGTTTCTTCATTTCTTTTGTGTCAGCTGATTTCAATCAGAAACCGATTTTCCAATGAGCCGTCTTAGGTTTAAATCAGTGGTGTATCACGGTGAGCTCTTTGTTTTGAGGGAAAGAACTCGATGCCAATCGCAGTGACCGACCCAGAATTTCCAGTTTCGCGAACCAAACGAGATAGAAATCCAATCGCATATGTCACAAAGCGAGCGTACTGTCGCTCCTCTTCAATTCACAAACCATTTCTGTCATAATTCTGTTTCGCTGATAAGCTTGGAGAGTGCGATCGCGCGTTGAACAGCACCTCATTTTGATCAACCTTCATGCCTCTTGACTTCCATGAATCAAAGGTCGTCATCTATAAATTCTTGCTGTTTATTTTGGAATAATTCATGCTTTCAATAGCTCATACTTTGTCTAATTCACGTTCACTGAATTGATTGATTCACTCATTTTCCCCAGCAATGGTGAATCTTGTGCGATAATTTTTTATTATTTTAGGTTGAGTGATTAAAAATATTGAATAACATGATGAATTTTGGTTGTGTTGTTATTATAGACTGCAGTGTGGTGACTGGAGATGAGGAGATACACTTGGTGGCAAATGCCCCCCGAGTAAGCAAAGAGTTTACCCGTGCTTTTGGTGTTTGTTACAGTCCCGTTGGTCTTTTTGATTCGTGCTTAGGCATTGCTCACTTGGATGTTTGTCTATCGTGTTTTTGATCTTGATGAGACTCTTATAGTTTGGCAAACACTATGAATATCATTTGAGGATAAGAATTGAAGCTCTTAATATCCGGGATTGCACGCGAGATTGATTCCAGTGAGGCATAATCTGGGATGTCTGCTGAGCTGAAGAAGGTATGTGGACTGACAAGGATGCATTGAAGGCAGTATGCAGAGAACGATCAGTTAATGGATTGAACGGGAAAAGTTGCTTAAGGTTCAGTTGACGGAGGTTCCTCACTATCTGAAACCCATGAGAGACTGGTTAGACCTGTGATTAGATTGCAGGAAATAGGCATATTTGTTCTCACTCGCATCAATCCAAGGTTATAATTCTGCTGATGCTGTTTTGTTTGTTGCAATTGTTCATGTATTTGTGCACTTTATGGAATGTCTACTTTTTATTTTGATATTCATGTAATAAGGAGATTATGCAAAATTCATTATAATGAAAGAGAATACAACAAAGCATGTCTTAAGATGCTTATGGAGAGAAGGACGAGGTTTTATAGCATTGTTTGTTTAGTTGGAACTCGGAAATGAAAATGACTTTTTATCCTGTCTCATATTAGATAGAGTTTATTGTTTCATGCCAGCTAGAGAAAGAAAGAACCAATAATGGCTCTCATTCTCTTGGTTTAATTTTCTGAATTAATGTGTTTATCATGGGTTGGGTGGGCAAATAAAACTCTATGAAATAAAAAAATATTACCCTTATTAGGTGCTTGGCCCTTTTTTTTTTTTTGTTGTTTTGTTGTTGTTGCCTAAGGATTAAGAAAAAATAGGTCGATCAAAAGAATGCATACTCCTAACCTTTTTGTACCATTTTTCCCTCTATACGTCCATAATCAGCAATTTATTGCACCATTTTTCAGATTTGTTATGTCCGCAAAGGTGAATATACAACTGTCCCAAAACCTCTTAGAAATGAACGTATGGACCAGCATTTCAATGAGTATGAATATATTGGTATATGGATAGTGTCAGACATTGGTTAATGTTTCATGGGTTCTGCTGGCCACAACAGGTGCAGCTTCCAATCTAAAGTACACTTGTTCTTTGCTCTGGGTGGCTTCTTTGGATATCTGGTTTGCAATTTTAGAAGAGACGGGTTTAAATATTGTTAATAGTACTTTGTTTGATCATCGTGGCTTCCTTAGCTGTTAATTGGACATGCTTTTGAGCGCAGCTATAATAGTTTGAGGAAGCTTACGTTTGATTATTGGAGTTTCGGATCAAGTTTGAAGGCAGATATCAATGAACTCTATGGTCATTGGTTGACTTTAGCTTTACTTTAACTCGAGTTGACCTCCCAGGCATATTGTTGGCGCCCTTGGTAACTTGGTAGGCCGCTTAATTGCACCATGACACTGAATTACTTGCATAATTGGTTATGGTTCTCATTTCTGAAAACACAAATGTTGGAGAGTCACTTGTATCATCTGCAAGTGTTTATCGAGGTAACCATGTTGCAGTCATACTGATGTGAGAGGAAAAAATAAAAAAATTTCCCCATATTTTATGAAAAAATTATTTTCCTTTACTAGATTCGTGAATACCCAAGTGTGCTTGTGAGGGTTGAGGCCCTGCTTGGAGGAATCCTGCCGAAGTTATTTAACAGCAAAAGGTCGGCAAAAGGTTGAAAGTTTAATGTTATGCACAATGGCTGAAAGAAGATTAGTGCGTTGAGAAATGGTGGGAGGCGTTCTAGAGATCCGAAGAATCACCTTATAGCAACCAAAAGCAACTGAGCAGCAGGCGTGGTTGTGTGTGTTTAAATACAGCTAAGGAAACATTATCTATCTTGAAAATATATTTGCTTTCCAACTTTTTAAATTGAAATCTTGTGCATTAGCCAATTGTCTGTTGAATTACATGAAACCGACATGATGGAGTAATTTCCTGAAATCAATTTAGGTTTTTGCTTAGTCTTGTATTTTCTGATATGAAAGTGGTGGTTAAACACTGAAGCCTTTAATAAATTGAAGTTAATATACAGTCCCATTTAGCAACTTGCAGTGCAATAAGGTATTTTTCTTCAGTTTCATGTAAGCCACCTTGCATTTTAACCCAACATTGTTTAGAAACCCCATGAATACTGGAAATTGGTTGAAGTTGGAGTTTATTTAGGCACAAAGCTGTATAATTTAATTATTTTTGGTTTAAAAAGGTGCTGTTTTTGGAGGAGAAAAGAAAATCTGTCAACAAGTTGTAGGATTTCTTTAAGAGTTCAATTACATTTTTTAGCATAAATTTGAATGGTTGTGTCACAATCAAATTACTACACATACCTATCTCTCTAAGTACTTTCTTCTAATAAGGATAATTAGGAAATGAGAGATTGCTTAACTCATTTATTGATTTATTCCACCATATGAATTTTGCTATAAAGTTCGCATTCCTTGCACGTGAATTTATTTCTAAGTGGGAGTGTAATGTTTAATTTAAAATCCTTTTATTATGGTGGCAGGCTCATAAGGAAATCTTTGTCAGAATGTTTTCCAAGATGGCATGGTAGCCATCCGAAGGATGGCAAATGGTAATTGAATGATGGTCAAAAAGGGTCTTTGGAGGACAAGGGATCAACCTCGAGTTTCATGTAGTCCTGGCATTTCCATGCCTTACTATGCCTCCTCAGGCAAGAGGTACTAACAACATACAAGTATGACATTACTTAATTCCATATATTATATTATTCTATGATTTTCTTCTGAGTGAAATCTCTCCTCTCTCCAAGTTTAGAATGGCGAATGCTGTTCCGGTCTCTCTGTGTGGCAAGAAAATGTTGCATGCAAATGTATAAGGGTTGTTAGTTCGTCTTAGTTTCAAGTAAAGGGTAACCATTAACTTCCATCTGGTCAAAGCATTTAATAGACATATGAGGATTCTGGAATGTTTCATTTATTTCATTCTTATTCCCTTTGGCCTGGTATACATTGTGTCTAGAGAATTTGAATTGAGAAATTTTAATTACGAAGAATCCTCTGAGAAAGTGTTTAATGAAAAGATGAGTGATAATTTACCGTCCTGCTCCTGATGTGAGCAACTATATGATGTCAGAGGTACAATAAACTGAAATGTTTCCCTCTTTCATTATACAGCGGGCTTGTTATCTTATTCTCATTCATCAATATAAAGTTTTCTGATACTGGTAGGTGGCTGGGTTTGTACCCACGGGAAATAGTAATGCACCCTTTATCATGAAGGAATGAGTGGTGTTGGAGGTTGACGGAGATGTGAATCAACTTGGTGAGGTTTTAATGTACTTTTGCATAATAAGATAATTTAACCCAATGTTCACGACGTCCCTTGTAGTTTTTTTCCTTTTCTTTACTTGTTTTTATTTGATTGCCGGTCATATGGAAACTAGATATAAATTTGTTCCTCTTAATTCCCGAATTGCTTGTCAATTTTATCAGGAATGAGAAGAAATGCTATTGACTCAGCTGGCTCAATTCTATGGACAAATTAACTCCTGATATTGAGAATCTGAAATCACGCCAGCCTACTGCTGCGATAATTCCAAACTTCGTTGGAACCAGATGTCTTCACCAACATTTGCTCCTTTACAGAGATGGAAGTTCATTTTGTTATTTTATTTTAATTCGTCTGTTTATGGTTGATATTAAGTATGTGATAGTATATGAATGAGAACAACTTCTTCTTAAAGTTCTTATACTTTAATAATGCTTATGACTGTAAGTATGCCTTATATCCCAGAACTAGTTTGGTTGGAGCTCTTAATGAGACGAGATCTAAGGAAATCCACAACTTCAGGTCAGCCTCCGCTTCTATCCAGGGAGTAACTGCACCTAAATACCTCCATCTTCTGATACAGCCACAAGGAGGCCTGGTTGGAGGAGATTTCAACCAGAGCACAAATGAATAAGTCGACCTTCAGGATTTGCTCAGGAAAAGTGAGTCCACTAAAAATCGATAAGCCTTCGAGCACTTCAGATCCATTTTGTGGCTTAGTCACCCAGCCGATCTTGGCTTCCACAGTTTTAGTGTCACATGTGTTGGCGAAGGTGAAGGGTGAAGAGGTTGTCTAAGGATTTCTTTTGGAATGGATACTTGAAATGTAATTTTCAGTTTCAAGTATAATGTGTAGGTATTCCTGTGAGCTTTATTAAAATAAAGATGACGGTTTTGCTTGCAGTCAATTGCTGGGACCATGACATACAAATACAGAGTCCTCCTCCGCAATGGCCCAATTCATCGTATGTGAACCACCTTTCAGTTGCTACAGTAAATTTTTGTATCCTATATAATGATCCTCACTGTAATTTTTCAGAAAGAGAATAACTACTTTCACTGACTTTAGGTTTAACACTTACTAAATTAAGACTATTTTTTAACAGAAATTTTGGCCCTCAAACTCGTAAGCACTAATAATGGAATTTAATATTTGCCTGACTTAGACTGTTTCTTTAGACAAGAATACCGTCAAAACTTGTAGCATTTTCCACTGTAGTCCTCAATAAGATAAGAAAAATGCTTGAATCTGTGGCCAAAATTGAGATGGTCATCGGTCCAGTTTCAATCCAGTGTGATTGGGGAATGAAAAGGATTTCATTGGTTAATAAAATTAACGTTGGAACAACCTTGAATTGCAATTGTTTAATTTTAAAAGATTAAATCACGCTATTAATTTAGGTCTAAACTTATCCCATTTTTCCTGTTTGAACACAATTGGTTGTCCATTATCCATGTCTAATCCACACTCCAGATTAGGAAACACCTTCATAAATTGCATTGAAATATAGAAACCTTCTTGTTGATTTCCATGTGATTGCCACTCTGTTTAGGTCAAGTTGATCTGAATATTCATACTAATTGCTTGATTTTAAGTTTTTTTTTGTAGAAGTTTGGTGTTTTTCTCAATAGCAAAGAGTTTTTCAAAACCTGAAGGGATGTAAATTGAACCTTCTAAGCCACCCCAACTTAACTATTGGAGTGCGTTGCAAGAAATTGACGGAGAATGCAAACTCTAAGGTACAGATTGGTTCACGCATTGATGATCATTTCATCAGTTTGGTTTTTTGTGAGAGGCTCCACTGGAGTCTGGTCCTGAATGTGCAGGTTGAGTCAGATCTTGATTGTGAAGCACCAAGTAATGGAATTTGCAATTTCTGTTGAGGTCAGTTAAGGAAAGTGTTGCCTGCTAACTTCACATTTCTGCTAAAGTCACTGTTTTTTTTATGAAGTAAATGGGTAATCATTAGTTTTGGTAACGAAGTTGTGAAACACAAATTTCATGTTTGTGTTGATGGAGGCGTTTTATACATCTAATTCTGTTCTTGAAGTGGTACTAAACCTCCTTTATAATTAATGGATAAGCCAGTAAACTGGAACTTATGAACACTGATTCAATGTTTTGTGCTAAAACAGTTATTTTAATCCATCTTATGTCTATACTTGTTTTGATAATTATGTCCCTGAGCTTGCATCAGGTTCATTGGGTAGACAAAAATTTTTCTCACTTCTGTAATCTGGAATGAGATAAATACTTGAAATATATTACGTAATAAGTTCTTTTTGCCAATTTGTTATTTTCCCTTTGTTTGTTCCATATATTTTTTTTGGTTTATTGCAGAATCAAAGTGGGGTGTGGCAAAAAATAAAAATTAAAAAATAGACCCTGTTTCTTTATATTCTCTATGTTGAATGATTGTGATATAGTAGGATGTGATAGGAATCATAAAATTTTGATTTTAATTTTTAATTTATTTGAGAGATTTGGGGAGGGGGGGTTTTTTTTCTGCAAGAACAAGTGTTTTTTTCCCCAACTGTTTTATTTCTACTCCGTAGAGGCTCTGAAAAAGATGTAAGTATTCATTTTATTTGTTTTCTCTCCTCCTTTGGCCTGTAAGCTAATACTATCATACTTTTTTGGATCCAAAAAACTCATTTTATTGAATTAAATAATTCAGGTTTGTTCACTGGTTGAGAAGAAATAGGTGTTGGATGGGTAGACAAGGAAGGATGCACATCAGACAAGCTTGCTGAGAAATGCCCTTCAACAGCCTTTGGCAGGTATGTAATTAGGTCGATTAATTTTTTTTTTTAAACACGGTTTCCTTGTTAAGCCATTATTCCTGTAAACTGTAAGGATGTAATTCATCAAATTGACGGGTTGATGTGGTGATAGGTTTTTGTTATGTTGTATATTAGTGGGTCTTTTATGAAGAATATTATTCTGAGTTAACATGCATTAGCTGTAAATGCTTTTTCTTTCTAGTATCTTCTTCTGGTTTGATTTCAGTTCAACAGTCAATGATCGTATCTTAGTTGCTGAATGTATTTTTGTTCGCAGAAAAATATGTTGCATACATCACACCTCAAGTCTGGAGCTGTGGACCAAATGATTTTGATAAGCTGTCTCTTGGAAAAGAGAATGGATTTCTTGGATACATTTGTTAAATCCTGGATTTCAAGTTGAGTGGAGCCAAGAAGATGGTTTTACCTAAAGAACGTACTCTGAGGTGGGGCGTTTTTTGATGATCCTCTTCAGTAGTTTGATTTGAATTTATTTGCTCAATTTTAAACATAGGTGATGCTTGGATAAAGGGTAATTAGGCCAAAGAAACTCCAAACCGAGGTAATAGTGGGTTATCCTGGAGAGAAACAAACTCCTTTTTTGGATTTAGCAAATGCACCAAGAATGTGGGCGCTAAAGACAGTGAAGGGAGTGGGCTGGCTCCATGTCTGCTATTGCTTGTCCTTATGCAGGCTCCAATTATTCCTGTTTAAAAGGTACAGGACTTGGTGGTCAGACCCTAGTGTCTCCCATTATCCAAGTACTCCCAATGTTGTTATCAGCAAAATTGTTTATTAATTGTTAATTTTTAATAGTGCATTTACATACTTGTGTTTCAATACATGACAAAATAAGTTGTTTTGAAAATGCTCTCTCCAAGAAAGTGAAAATATTTTCTTTCTTGAAATTGGCTAGAACCTTGAAGACTAATATTAACTTTGCATTTGGAAATAATGATTAAACACAGTCCTATAAGATCTGTAAAAATCACGATAGGAATTCGTAATCAACTTGATATAAAGTAAACCAGTGCTGGAATTGCAGATTTAATCTTATTTGATTGAAAAATCATTTACAGGATACTGGAAGTTGAACCCTGGGATCAACTTCAATATAATTTTGTGAATCAGCAAGCAGCAGAAGCGTGCCCAACTCTCCTAGGTAACATAAAAGAAAGTTTCTTTCTTTTGCTCTCTAAGAGTCCCTTAAAATTACTCGAGTGTTTCTGTTGCTTTTTAACAGTGTCTGAATCAGAGGTTCTTACACTTTTCCTAAATTTGCCTTGGATTTTGACTCAACGCGAAACTTTGATGGTGTTGATTTTACTATGGGAAATATTGGTCTTCTGTTGTGAAGCTTTGTGGATGGCCATTTATTTGGTCTTTGAAGACCAGAAATTCATTTAAATTGCCACACAGATGCACCATTCCTTTCTGTCTTATTTGAGAATATATCTATAGGCAAATCCTTCTTGATGTTTTTTTATTCTTAATTATTTGCATGGTGAATATGTGGCTGCAAATGTTCAGAATCCTGACCCAATCTATACAAACACTTTTCTTCCTCTAATGCTGTGCTCAAGGAGGGGTCTCTGTCTTGTATTTGAAGGATTTTGTAGCTCTGGAGCTTATGCTTAACCCTTAGGAGAGAAGTCGACCTTTTCCAAATGTTGACCTGTGGACATCTGAGCCCAGTTCTAATACCAATTTTTAAAATACCTAAGGAGAACTCACCGCCTAAACTTTAGCTGTTAGGTGAGATCAAGGAAGACCTGGCGAGTAACTGATATAGAGCTACCCATGGTTGCAATGTGGCATATTGGGATCATAGCTGGTATGTGCTTGAGGAGATGTCATAATAAGCCTTGACAATTAGTATCACCAAGCTGGACATATTGATTTTGCTTCATGTGCTGTCAAGCAAAAAGGGAAATAGAAAGGGTGAGTGCTTCTTTTTGCAATAATTGTTTGACAAAGTTTACTTTAACATTTTTGAAAGCCTTTCAATTAAGCAATTTTCTTTAGATACATGTGTTGACTTTCCTTTGGAATATGAAGATTGTTGTGGCACTTTATTTGTCACAACCTTATTTTGTTTGTTCAGTTTGTGGGTGGCAACTATTATCCATTTATATTTTGGTTTGGCTTATCTTGGGATTAATCAAGTAATGATGCAAATTGCCCATAATTTTATGCGATGATTTTGGGTCTAATTGGCTTCCTGGAAAGTACTCTCGGAAGCATGTTGCTTCCAATAAATAGTTACCTGGCCAAACAACAATTCAATGTAAAATTAAATCATGGTTAATTTCGTTAAAAAACAGTTACTTTTTATCTTTTAATTCCTAGATTGCCCCGCAAATTTTCGATTCCAAGTAAAAAGGACGAAG